>ML421675.1:99740-148062 GCA_005239525.1 Nicotiana knightiana | reverse complement strand
AAACTGAAATTTGAAAAAAAAAGTCTTTTTGAAGAGAGGGGGTGGGGTGGGTTGGTGAGGGTGGGGTGGTTGAGAAGGAGTTTTCCAAAATGTTTTCCCTTTTCTTAATAAGAAAAATATTTTCTTCCAATTGGAGGAAAAATGAGTTCATAAAGAAAATATTTTCCAAAAGATTTAAACCAATCAAACATGAAAAAATTGGAAAATATTTTTCGGAAAATATTTTCATTCTTACCAAACACACCCTTAGTCACCAATAAAATCAACTTGACAAAAAATTGATTATATACACATGAAAAATGACAAGAAAAATAATAAACTCTTAACTTTGAGTCTGTACATGAAAAATGCACCAGAATTCCAAAATGAAGAATTTTATCATATTAAGTTCAACATTTGAAAATTCTATCGTCAGAATGTTGACATGAATTTATCACCTCATATGATCCAAGCAATAAAAGAAATTTTATTTCAGCCAACCTCTCTGAACGGGCATGACTTTATTAAATTTTCTTCGTTTTTGAACTTTGGACGGGAGGGAAATATTGGACTATTTTTAAAAAAATTTCATCCGGTGTACGATATTCGTTTTGGTGTCCTGACTCATTCGAATTCGCGTCACTTAAGACCCATTAAAAGGAGAAGCGCTTCCTATTGGGCCTTTTTTCATTCAAAGGGCTCGAAAGCGGTGGGGAATTCAAATAAGGATCTTTACATAAATAGCCATTCATTGTATTCTTTTTTCTAGTTTGTATACATAGATTATATTTATTGTTTTCTTTTTCTACTCGGTATACATAGATTATACATCAAGTTATATACGCTTATACATATATTATATATTGATTTTTATACATATATTATATATCTACCGGCTATTTTAAGTTTAAGTGGTTGAGTGTGCTGCTATTTGGATTAATTATTCATTCAAATACATCCCACCATAACCTTTGGTGCTCATTGGGCACTTTTTCTTTTTTTTTTTCTCCTATTTGTTAAGAGTTTTAACCTTAACTTTTTCTATTTATAATAATTTACCACTATCATGTAACTTAAAAGGAAATTAAATGATATTTGTAACTTGAAAAATAAAGCAAGTAAACTGAAATGCCAGTGGCAGGTAAAATTACACTGATAATGTAAAGTAATTTTTTCCATTATAATTAAGTGAATATAAGCTAAATTCACTTTTCTAACCTTTTGGTTTGGTTTAGGTTAATGACTTGGCTATATATCTAAAAAAAGCCTTGTAACTTTATTCTGTTGATTTCCCACACACTGAGAAAGACAGTCCATCAACTTTGTTTCTAGGGTTTTGAAATGAGCAATCTGCACTTGCAATTCTAGCCTTTTTTTCCTTAAGTTGTGATTCTCCTCCATAAGTAGCTGCAAAGTAATATTATTCTCTTCTTTTGCAGCCATTGTTTTGTCACTTTGATTATAAGGCTTTAAGTATGCAGGAAAAGCACTTGAGTCACTTTTCTTTCTTGTGATTTTGCCAAGTAAATGCTTACTTCCTCTCTTGAACTTCTCATGTGAGAATTCCCACCTTTTGGATGCTACTTTCTTGAATCCCTACAACAATAATAAACACAATGAAATCTTATAAGTGGAGTTGAGGGAGGGTAGTGTGTATGCAGACCTTACCACTACCCTCGAAAGATAGAGAGACTGTTTCTGATAGATCTTCGCGATTCAAGAAAAGATGAAAACAGTGGCTATTTTATTAAAAAATTTGATGATTAATAACAAGGTGAAACTATGGAGTAGTATTTAGTAGATCCGAAAGCAGCTGCGAATTTAGGACGGATTATGTGTGTTTAACGGAATCAACAGCTTTTGGCAAATACACATGCGAAAGAATTTAAAATGTATACATATAATAAGATTGAAGGGGAAATCCTGGAGCAACAGTAAAGTTTTCTTCATGTGACCTATAGGCTATGAGTTCGATCCATGAAAGCAGCCATTAATGCTTGTATTAGGGTAGGCTGCCCACATCTGGTGGCGGAGGCAGGATTACATATGCGAAAGAATTAAAAATGTATACATATAATAAGATTGAAAGGGAATCCTAGAGCAACAGTAAAATTGTCTTCGTGTGACCTATAGGCTACGAGTTTGATCCATGAAAACAGCATTAATGCTTGCATTAGACTAGATTGCCCACATCCAGTGGCGGAGGTAGGATTACATATGTGAAAGAATTTAAAATGTGTAGATATAATAAGATCGAAGGGAAATCCTGGAGCAACAGTAAAGTTGTCTCCTTGTGACCTCTAGGCTACGAGTTCGATCCATGAAGGAACCCATTAATGCTTTTATTAGGGTAAGCAGCTCACATCCAGTGGCGGAGGCAGGATTACATATGCGAAAGAATTTAAAATGTATACATATAATAAGATTGAAAGGGAATCTTGGAGCAACAGTAAAGTTGTCTCCGTATGACCTATAGGCTACGAGTTCGATCCGGATAAGCTGCCCACATGACATCACACACTTTAGAGTGCACCCTTTCTTCGGACCCTATATGAACATGTGATGCCCTGTGCACATGCCTTTTATAATTACAATATTTCTGAATTCAATGACTCTAAACCTTGGGTTCGATTTTGTTTGAAGGAATGTTGTATAGAGTGGAAGGCTAGCAAGCCTAGAGAAGAAGAAAAACTGCAAGTAAAGTTAAAATCTTGTTCAACATTCATATGCTTGTCTGTATATTATAGATTTCCTATAAATTAATTAAATGCATATTCCACATTCTAAAAAGATGTCTAGCTTAAGTCAGAATAAAACACGATTTTCCAGAAATTTTATGGCAGCAAGTGTGATCAAATTGACTTTTGGAATAGGATGGTTTTAAATTTGGCTTCGAGCAATTTTTTAGAATTAGAAGTTAAGTGTTTGGATAAAGACGCTAAAATAAATAGTTGATGTATTTAATTAAAAAAAGCTAATTACTAAGCAGTCTTTTCGTAAAATGGTTAAACTATCCTTAACTTTTTTTTTTATCCAAAAAGTAAATATTTAGAAGTATTTTTGTAAGGAAAAGGAGGAATGACAGATGAAATGAAATAGAAGTTAGAGGTTATAATATTGTGGGAAAAGATACTTTTAAAATTATACTTATAAAATATTAAGGATAAAATAGATAAAATCTTGATCAAACTAAAAATATTTATGAGCTGAAAACTCTTAATTAGGTTCGGGGTGATTAACTTATAACTTTTGGCTTATTTTCATTTATAATTAAGTACTTATATGGCGCTTATCAAACGTATAGATAAAATAAACTAGTACTATTACCATAGCACTTAGACAAATTTGAGGATGAAAGACGATCGATACTTAGATTAATCCAAAATCTTATCAGAGAAAAGGATGCAACTTAAATAATAAAGAAATTAATACATGCCTACGTCCAATATATTTTTATTCCTTAACGTTATTTACAGAAGCTAATCATATTTCACGAGTAAGATTATAGATATGTATACATTAAACCTACATATACATACAACGACGCCGATGATAAGAATTTCAGCAAGAGTGTTCAATATTTAGCGTATATATAAAAAATAATTTTTGAATTATATACTTAGTATAATTTCGTATGTGAACAGAGAAATTTTCGATAAAGGGTGTTCAACTAACTATCCTTCACTTTATTTGACAAGATCATGCACTTCTCCTTCTCTTTTTTGGGAAGAAAGGTGGGATCCGAACAAAATCGATGAAACGAAAGAAATCCGAGTGAATGGAAAGGACATTTTTGAAAGGCAAATAACAATGCGATATTCCATAGATAAGCAAGAAATTGTTTCTTGAGTGAGAAACAGATACAACTATAAACATTGGTCTAATTCAATTTCAGAAGCTAGTTTCGTGCAGCTATAAGGAGACTAGTAGCGAAGTCAGGAAGTTTAATAAGGATGTTTAAATTGCTAGTGGACTATATAAGGATATTTAGAATTTAAATATTTATCAATAACAAGTAATATTTTACCTTTATCTTACCCTATATACAATATAATTTTTCGACGAAAGCAATTTATTCTTTCAACCAAACATGGGACATATTATAGCAAATACACACATAAACAAAAGAGAGAGAGAGAGACTTACATAGGTATTAAGTTGTCGGATAAAACTCGAAAAATTGTTGTGCTTGAAATATTTAGGCAACATGAGCTCAGAAAACTCAGCTGGAGACCAAACAACAAAACCAGTGCCCTCTTCATTCCATGAAACAACCTTATTTTTTCCACTATAATTCTCTCCTTCTTCCTCCACAAGCTCCAAAAGTTCGTAAGTTTTAAGCAGAAACGGCGCCGGCCATTTCGTTCTCGTCGGCGGCCGGCCAATTTTCCGGCTAATCGTCCGGTCTTCTGCTGTTCCAACGGCTGCTGTTGCCATGGCTATACGTAGGATCTTGATTTTTCTAATTTATAGATAAAGTATTTAAAGATCACTTTTTGGTCCAAAATTTTCTACTATTTATAGTTGTATAATATTAATACTTCCGTCCCATTTTATGTGACGCTATTTGGTTGAGTACAATGAAATTTAGGAGAAAAAGAAGGGATCATTACTTATAGTCGGTTAAATTTACTGTTTATTTTTTCTAATCATTATATTAATGATACACTATTATATAAATACTATACACACCCACATATATAAGCGATTGGGTGAATAACTATTTATGTTAATTATTCAAAAAAAGAAAGACTATTAAAAATTTATTTTAAATAAATCATAAATATTTGTGTGTCTATAAATTATGTCATTAAAAATAAAATGAGAAATTTAAAATATATAAAATGAGACTATTAAAAAAATTTCTTTCGTTTCGATTTTCTTATTACCTTGTTGTTTTTTTCGATTAAGTTTTTTTGCTATCTTGTTGGTATTGTTTCATGCTGCTATTACTTCCTTTTCATTTTTTCTTGTCAATAGTGTATCGAAAATAGTCTTTTTATATTTTTAAGATATAGATAAAATTGAGTATATATTAACCTTCACAGACTCGTGAGATTACATTAAATTTATTATTGTTATTACTATTATTTAACATTAAACTACTTCTATCTAAATATAGATACATGCATATGCCTATTTTTAATTATGTATCTTCTTAGAAAGTGCTAGTGTTTTGGAAGGTGGCACGTTTCTTTCTATTTTTTCGGTTTTTGTGACACTTTTGACTGTGGATATTTTTTAATTGATTTTTCATATGGAAGTGATGGAGAAATGATTTGTCTTTACTAAAATAGAGATGTAGAAGCTTCATGAGTACACTTAAATAAGTCAAAATTATATGGCAATTGGACATATTTGCCCCTCAATAATGTCTCTTTTATTTGTAAGTTTACAAAATATTTTACTTATATACATCGATAGCATTAAGGATTTATATAATCAAATGTAAATAACTAAGAAATCTTTACACAAATAGCCATGAATTTAGTGTTACTTTTTTCTAATCAGTATACATAGATTATATACTGATTATACATAATTATATATATGATTTATAATATTATACATGCGCCACTATTTTGTTGTTTAAGTGGTTGGGTGGACATCTATTTAGATTAATTCTGTTTAATTCCTAACACTTAATATAACAAGTAACATGTTTCTAATTATCAAAAAAAAACAAAAAAACAAGCAACATGTCTGACTTTTAGATTATTAATCCCACTTATTATGAATAATTATTTGTATTTATCTTTCGGGCCAATTAACAATATGAGAAATATATTGAAATCAAACTCTTTAACAAAATGTCAAAAATCTCTCCATGAACATGCCAAAAAAAATAATCAAATTGTTATTTATGATAGAATGAATATGATCTTTTTTCTCTTAATTAAATATCTTGAGTTGGAGTTTTAAATAGAATTTTTTTTTAATATGGAACAAATTTTTCTTAAATGAACTTTATTTAATGTTAATTTTTGATTTAGTTGGTCCATAATGCGGGGAAAAAATTATAGAGAAATATGGAAAAATAAGGGCGGGCCGCGAATGCTGACTCACTTCAGAAGAGTCCGGTAAAAGTTATTTCACTTTTTGTTTGTCTTTATAAAAGAAATTCATCAGCTTCTGAAATTAATTAATTAATATTCAAACTATAGCTCAAACTCATACCCACCACTATGTATTGCATATACGTTAAAGCACAATAATTCATGTTAATTAACAAATATAACTTCTATATTTTCTTTTCCTTATCTTTCTCTTTTGTTTGTCGAAGATCAATTATTCATCTGCTATATAAGTTATTTGAGTTCAAGTGGTGTTGTACCGGACACACATCTCGACTATTCTATTAGATACTCTATTTATTATCGTAAATTTTGTCAATTAAGATTTAGGCAGAAAGAAAAATAATTTGTAATTGTTATAAATAATATAGTGAATGTCCATGTATTATGAAATTACTTGGGACCAAGTTAGCTAGTCATAAATAGGGGTGGTAATATGGTTAAAAGAAAACAGTTAACCACTCATATTATCCATTAAAAAATGGGTTGGATAATGAAGTTTTTAAAAACGGGTCAAATATGAATAAGAACCATATTATCCATTTAGAAAATGGATCGCCAATGAGTAACCAATGGATAATCAATATGTCTAACTTTTACATTTGTAAAGCCTCAAATTGGAGGTTCCTCAAGTTAGGGAGACTAAGAATTCTCCCAAAAGTGATCATATGCAAGAACTCATGGATAATATGTTTACCCATATTATCCTCCGGTTAACTTATTTTTTATCCGTATTAAATATAGATCGGGTCGAATAATTTATCCATATTTTCATTACCCATTTTCGATCGAACCATCCGACCCGATCTGCCGGTTTGCCACTCCTAGTCATAAACTAGTTTAGTTACTTGGTCACTAAGATTAGTTACTTGCTCACCAAGATTTGTTACTTGGCCAATATGAAGCTTCTCTACTCATTTGGAGAACACCATAAAAAAAAAGGTTTAGTATTATCTCTCTCTAAATTTCTCTTGTGTTGCTTTATTTCATATTATTTCATAACACGTTATCAACACGAGATTCTACCGCCTCAAGAAGTCTTTTTCAGAAGACTAAGGTATAATTTTTCTCCTCTCTTAATTATGATTGATATTATGAAAAGAAAGTTCATTGCCTTTGAAAGGCAAGAACTATATTTCATGGATGTTGGATGCTGAAATTCATTTTGATGCAATGGGTATTGGAGAAGCCATTAAAGATAAAAATAACGTATCTAAACAAGATTGTGCCAAGGCCCTTGATTTTCTTGCGACATCACCTTGATGAAGGGTTGAAAATGGAATATCTCACAGTCAAAAATCCACTTGTTTTGTGGAATGGCTTAAAGTAAAGATATGACAACTTAAAGTTGGTCATATTTCCACAAGCACGATATGATTGAGCTCATCTAAGGCTCCAAAACTTTAAGTCTGTTTCTGAATACAATATGGTGATGTTCAGAATTACTTCTAAATTGAAACTCTGTGGAGATAGTATCACTGACTATGATATGTTTGAAAAAGTGTTCACAACACTTCATGCCTCCAATATGGTCCTGTAACAGCAGTACATAGAGAAAGGTTTCTGGGCCTTTATATGTGCCTATAGCACAATCATATCGCACCAAGATAGGTCCCCAAAGAAGGTTAGGAATATATGCTGGGTTTGAATCGCCCTCCACTATTCGCTACCTCCAAATATTAATGGGAGATTTGTTCACTGCTCAATTTGCAGAGACTCGATTCGATGAGACATTTTTCCCAAAATTAGGGGGAGAAAATGTTGAAACTAAACGAGAAATTTTGTGAAAAAATCCATCATTGTCTCATCTTGATCTACGTGCCGCTATTTGTGAAAAAAAGTGCAAAAGATTACCTATTTGTAGAAAATAGCAAATCAAATGCAGATGCATTTACGGATCTGAAAAGGATAACGAAATCACATATCCCTGCCAAGAATGTTCCAATCTGTATTGATGTCCCTATTGGACAATCTTCTAGCGTCATAGCTAATGAGTCAAAAGCAAGCCTAAAGCGCGTCAGACATTAGCTTCTAAGGATTGAAATTCTAGAAAAAGGAATGTAAATAATCAAGTTGACTTTACGAATGAGTCTCATAAAGAACACATGATTTAACCAATCTTGAGATTCATGAGGAAATCAATGAGCCTGAGACTCAAGAAAATAAGGAACTACTAATAAATCCAATCGATATTGAGATCGATTTAATATACTGGTGGATTATGTCTTTACATACAATGTTGTATCCAAAATTATGCAATATAATGAGGATCTTGAACATCAATCTGTTGGATAATATAGAAAAAGACGTGATTGACCAAAATGGCAAGAAACAATCCAATCTGAGCTAGATTCACTTACGAAACGTGACATTTTTGGGACTGTAGTCCAAATACCAAATGGTGGTAAGCATATTGGCTATAAATGGGTCTTTGTACGTAAGAGAAATAAGAAAAATGAGGTACAAATATGTAAGGCACGCCTTATTGCACAAGTATTTTCACAAAGGCCTTGTGTCGATTATGAAGAAACATATTCACCTGTCATTGATGCAATAACATTTCGTTATCTCTTTAATTTTGTTGTCCATGAAAATCTTGGCATGCATTTAATGGATGTGGTTACAACCTACCTTTATGGCTCACTTGATAACGAAATATACATGAAAAATCTTGATGAATTTAAAATGCCTGACACACATAATTCAAAGTTCCGGGGAATATTTTCAATCAAATTGCAAAGATATTTGTATGGTCTAAAGTAATCCGGAAGAATGTGGTATAGCCGTCTTAGTGAGTATTTATTAAAGGAAGGTTAAGTAAATAATGTCATTTGTCCATGTGTTTTTATAAAAAAATAACATCGGAGTTTGTTGTACTTGCCGTATATGTTGATGACATAAACCTTATTGGAACTCCTACAAAACTCCAAATGTGCAATTGATTATTTAAAGAAGGAATTCGAGATGAAAGATCTCGGAAAGACAAAATTATGTCTCAGTTTGCAAATTGAACATTTGGCAAACGGGATTTTTGTTCATCAATTTGCCTACATAGAAAATGTATTGAAACGATTTTACATGGATGGAGCACATCCAGTACTCGGTTGTTCGATCACTTGATGTGAATAAGGACCCGTTCCGACCTCAAGGAAAGAATGAAGAGCTTTTTGGTCCTGAAGTACCATGTCTTAGTGCAATTTGTACACTAATGTATCTTGCTAACAGTACAAGGCTTGAAATAACATTTTCAGTTAATGTCTTAGCAAGATTTAGCTCCGCTCCTAAAAGGAGACATTGGAATGAAATCAAATACATATTTTGGTATCTAAAAAGGACTACTGATATAGGCTTATTTATGGAGGCTATGTGTTTACATGTGGAGGCATTGCCATATCTTGGTGATCGACTACGCAATCAATTGTGGCTACTTCATCTAATCATGCTGAGATAATTACTATTGATGAAGCAAGTTGAGAATGCATATGGTTGAGGTCTATAATAAATCTTATTCGAGACAAATGTGGTGTGAAGTGTGACAAAATACCCATGATTTTGTATGAAGACAATGCAACATGCATAGCCCAATTGATGGGAGGATTCATAAAGGAGATAGGAAAAAACGCATTTCACCAAAGTTATTTTTCCCACATGATTTTCAAAAGAATGGTGATATCAATGTGAAATAGATTCATTCAAGTAATAATATGGCTGATTTGTTCATCAAATCTCTACCGATTCAAGAAGCTAGCGTACAAGATTGGGATGCGAAGGATCAAAGATGTAAATTGATGCTCTCATCAGGGAGAATTAATAAGCGTTGTACTCTTCTTCCCTTAAAAGGTTTTGTCCCATTTCCTTGCAAGGATTTTAACAAGACAACCAAAAAGCGTATTATTAAACATGTGTAATCTTTTTCCCTCACTAGAATTTTTTTCAACTAAGTTTTTTTTTCCTAGTAAGGTCTTAGCGAGTCACATTATCTACTAATTGACATTCATGTCACGACCCAATTTCGAAGTCGTAATGGCGCCTGTCATGGAACCAGGCAAGCCGCCTTTTTTAACTAAGCTAAATTTATTTTCTAGTAAAAATACAATTTTAAACGAATTTATTGATAATACTAAGAATCTGAAGTTTAAAAAAAAAATATTTGAAAAACTAAATTTAAACCTCCAACCGCGGATCCAGTGTCACTCAGTCATGAGCTGCTATATTAAAATAAAGAATGAAGAAATAGCTCTCAGGCCCAGGGAATTTCCATCCCGGAATATGCACAAACACCGGTGACCGTAGTCACTATGTACTGAGGAAAAAGGCCAATCCAGCCCCCACGGAGAAGATCCATCTCCGGAATACAACACTCGGACAATTTCCATATCCAGGGAAGATCCATCCCTCAATATCACTTCGGACAAGATCCATGCCCAGGGAAGATCCATCCCTCAATATCATTTCGGGCAAGATCCATGCCCAGGGAAGATCCATCCCTCAATATCACTTCGGACAAGATCCATGTCCAGGGAAGATTCATCCCTCATCACTTCGAACAAGATCCATTCCCAAGGAAGATCCATTCCTCATCACTGCGCTCACTGGGGGTGTAAAGATTCAGGAGGGGCCCTAGTGTCCCAAGAGCCATATCAAGCCAACGAAGGCATGATTTAAATATCACTGTAGTGTGCAGTCCATTCTCATAACTGTCTCAATAACAGGCTCTCAGCCTTACTCAGTCATTACTCTTCAGTCTCACTCACATGGATCACAATTGCTTCCATCAGCCCGAAACAATGATAAGTATGCATGTAATTAACAATACTGAGAGTGGGATATGAAATGATATGCTATAACAAGACTGAGTACATGAGATCAAATAATCACAACATGAGGCAGCAATATACGACCACTCGGGTCTCATAATTTCCGGCGTGAAGCCTAGCATTTATACTTAACATTATTTCTAACATGTTCACAATTACCACATTAATAGATGCACATATATCATCATGGAATAATCACTAAGCGATGCCATGAGATAAGCCAGGCCACAAATACTCGATGCACGCCCGCACGTCCTTCACTTGGCATGTGCGTCACCTCAACAATAGTCATAAATCATTTAGCTCGGGGTTTCGAACCCTCAGAACCAAGTTTGAAAACGTTACTTACCTCAAAACCGACTAAAATACTATTTCGCAGTGCCTTTGGCTCCAAATACGGCCACTGAGTGCTCCAAATCTACCAAGTTCAGATTTTTATCATCAAATTATGCTTAAGGAATGAATTCCAATTGAAAAGTACCAATTTTAGCTCAAAAATCCGAATTTGGTCAAAACCCGACCCCCGGGTCTGCGTCTCGCAACTCAGAAATTTTTATACCAAACTGTTCTTCATCATCTCACGAGTCCGTACATATAAAGAACACTAAAAACGGAGTTCGTTTGACCCCTCAAATAAATCCCTAAAGGTCTCAAAATCTCAAGCCCTAAACCCACCTTTTTCTACTGATTTTCCATGAATTTACACTGATTTTATATTCTATAATCATCCATGATCGAGTTTTAATAATCAAAACATTTACCTCTATGAAGAGCAAGGATTTACCTCTTCAAAATTCGTCCCCAAAGCTCTTTTCCGTACAACAATGGTGTAAAATAAGGTTTAAGTCGCGGAAGGGTTTATTTAAATATGCCCAGTGATTTCTTCACTGTGATCGCGGCAAAAGCCACGCGATCTCGATTCACAGCAACTCAGATCCACGCGATCGCAGCCCATCACACGCGATCGCGAAGCACACTGACCAGCCCCCACATGCACCCTTCTATCCCTACGCGACCGCAACATGCCCCACGCGATCGCACTGCTCAACCTGCTCAACCTCTGTGATCGCGAACACACCTATGTGATTGCAGAGAGTAAAATTATTCCCCTCAAAAATTTCACTACGCGATCGCAGTGAAGGAAAACCTGCTGCACAAAAACCAGAAAACCAACAATTTACCTAAGTCCAAAAATGCCTGTTAACCAACCGAACTCATTCCCGAGCCCCTCGGGACCCCAACCAAAGTTATCAACACATCCCATAACATCATTCAAACTTATTTGCCCTCTCAAAACACCAAAACTAACATCAAAACACCAAATTTACATCGGATTCAAGCCTAAGAACTTTGGAATTTCTAAAATCCTCAAACGATGCCGATACTATCCAAAACAACTCCGATTGACCTGAAATTTTGCAGACACATCCAAAATGACATTACGAACCTGTTCCAACTGTCGAAATTCCATTCAGACCCTGGTAGCCTATTTTCCACTGCCGACCGGAAATCACCAAAAACTAACTTTCGCCAATTCAAGCCTAATTCTACACCGGACATCACAAAAATATTTTGAACACACTCCTAAGTCCCAAATCACCTAACGAAGCTATCCGAGCCATAAAATCTGTATTCCGAGATCGTTTACAAATAAGTCAACCCTCAGTTGACTTTTTCCATTTTAAGGCTATTTTTTTAAAGACTAAGTTATTGAATTCTCATTTAACCATTCCGATTTCAAGTCTAACAACTCTAACACATCAATAACAGTATAACCAACCTATGAAAAGTCAAGAATAGCAATAAAAATGCAAGTTCTACCTTATGACAGACCGGGTCGTTACACCAAGCAACTCTCTTACAAATAGGAGACTTCTCTACTCATTTGGAGAACACCATCAAGAAAAGATCTAGTATTATCTCTCTATAAATTTCTCTTGTATTACTTTATTTCATATTATTCCATAACAATAACTTATTCTCCCTCCGTTTCAATTTATGTGAACTCATTTGATTGGGCACGAAGTATAAGAAAAGAGAGAAGACTTTTGAACTTGTGGTATAAAATAAAGCACATATTGTTTAATCAAAAAGTAATATTTTTACACAAAGAATATTTTTAGAAGAACTCGGGTTACTGATAACCAAGGAGTTTCTTACTTTCTCAATAAATTGCTTGAAAGGAAATAAAATTGAAAAAAAGATATTGAAATGATTGATAAGCAAAAGAAAATAGTTGTATTCTCTTATCAACCAGAACGTGTCTTTACAAGTGAAATTCTCTTCCCTTATATAGGATTTTTACAAATATAATGTTTCTTTCCCTTTATGGCTGAATCATTATGAGCTTTCATGGCATTAATAAACCGTTATATTACTAATCGTAATTGTTCATGAAGATTCTGTAACGATTCTGATTTCCCTTCCTCATTAATTGGAGGTTCGTGAATCTTTATTTTTTCCTTTCTTGATACATTCCGCTCGTGTCTCTTCATTGACTATTTTAGGCTCGAGCATCGGCGTCTTTTCATCTCGTGAGTGATTCGCTCCTACCTATTGTAACTTGTAAATCTTTTGATTGTAATATTCCAATTTTCATCTTCTCATTGTTCCACGTTTCATGCCCTGTCAGCCAAATGCAATTCCACGTGTATTATTTATTTTCTACCAGTACAGATAGTCCCTCCACTTGCTGAATATTATGCAATTGAATATTTGGGAAGTGGTATGTATTTATGGCGGGAATTTTTTGCCGCCATTTCCCAAGCATAATCGCGTTTTCTTCATAACCAACATGTCGTATATCACTTTTATTTAATGCATGTGCCATGTGGCCGTCGATGATTGGATCTGTGACTCCTCAGCGCTTTTTAGGGCCTTCCTGCGACTGTATCTATCACGAAGTGACTATTTAATTATGATGTTTCATCATGACTTACTTTATATGACGGTTTCTTCTTCTTATAAATACCTCTTGTGCCTTCAGTTTGATGAAACCTTCATCCTACTATGTTCTTCTTCTTCACTCATTCTTATTCTTCAGTAGGTATTGCTTTACTAGTTCTTTATATAACCATGTCTTCATCAAATCCCGATTCTCGCAAAGTAGTAATCGTTGATGAACTTCCTCATTCATCTACTCCTGTTAGGAGTAGAAGAGGTGGTAGACTGCGTAGTTTAGGATCTTTGTCCATCCGTGGTTCTACTTCTCAAACGAATATTGTTACTCCTTCTTCTTCTAGAACTAGGGATTCTTCAACCCATAGATCTTCTGCCAGAAATAGAGAATCAAGTGAATCCATCTGTGAACTAACGGTTGATGAAATCGTTCCTCAAGAATTTTCTTTCTTCTCTGATCGTGAATCAATTAAGAACCAAGTTACTTATTTGGCTTCTCATGATCGTGCTGATGTTTATCCCTCCCAAATTACTAATGGTTTGATTTCTCTTATTCGAAGAGAATGCTACTGGAAGTCTGATATTTCATTTTTAGTTCCTAGTTCAAACGAAAGGATAACTTCATACCAGGTTGGTTATTCCTTTGTCTACACATGTCCTTTTACTTTAGGTTCCAGACCACCTATTTACCCAGTGATTATAGAATTTTGCCGTTTCTTTAATATTTGCTTAGGACTGATTGGTCCTATTGTCTGGAGGGTTGTTGCATGTCTTCGATATCTATCCAATTTGGCTTCCTTACCTTTCACCTTTCAACACTTCCTTCATATTTATTCCCTTAAGTTATTTCATTAAGGGGTTTTTACTCTCGTGGATAGAAGCAAAAGGGTTTTGGTTAGCCCTGAAGATGACAGAGATCGTGGATGGTATGCCCGTTTCGTTGTTGCTCCCACAAGTGCTTTGGTGGGTGAGGAATATATGCCCTTTCCAGAAAAGTAGAAATTTTGCACGTAACTTTTTATTTTTATCTCTCTCTTCTTATTTTATGAAGGAAGAAAAACTTACAATCTCGTGGATGTTTTTTCCTTTTTAGCAATCATGGAAGTTTTTTAGGAGACACCTAACTTCCGTGATTGGGTAGAGAAATTATTGTCGGTTGCTCCCATAGAGGAGAGATCTTGGAAATATCTTTCTCATAGGTTTGGATGGAAAGTCAAAACACATGGTATCCTTTTTTAACTTTTCTCATTTCCTTTTTATTGATTTAGGAGTTACTAACTTTTCTCCCTTGCTAGGGTTTCCCATCTAAGGTGTTAGTCCCGCATCTATTACTTCTTCAAGACTCTCTATGTCCTTTGCTCAAGAAATGATTTTGAGTTCTTCATCGAAGAGAAAACCAGACGGAGCTCGTGGCTCTGAAGGTGAAGAGGACCAAGAAGAGGGTTCCTTAGTACGTAGGCCTCGGGCTAGGAGGCACGTTATTTCAGATGATGAAGTCACCCATCCTCCAAGTTCAGTTCCTTTGATTGAGCCTGAAAGTGCTACTTTAGTAAGTTCTGATAAAGAGATGAATGCTCCCCCTCATGACTCTACTGATAAGATATTTACCCATGGTTTTGATAGTGAAGATTTTGGTCCTGTTTCTAAAGAATTACCCCTTTCCTTTCATCCAGCGTCAGTCCCCATTGGTTCTCAGACTACCGTTCTTGTTGTTGTTGCTACTGCTCTTCCCGTGGCTGATTTCACTTCTTCAACTGTCCTTATTGCTACTAATTCTCATATTGAAGTTGGTACTTTTAGTAGCAATAGAGTGATGAAAAAGGTTACCATAGAAGTCCCTTAAGATGGTACTCTTTTGAAAAAATCTGGTCAAGCCGACGTATGGTTGAAACCTCTACTTGGCCCAGCTGAGAAGTCAAAGTTGGAAAGCCACAACTCTTTGACATGGATGAATGATATTGTTCATTCATCTTTGAAGGTTCACCTCGTAGCTTTTTCCTTCTTTTTTTTTGTGTGGTTATTTACTTCTGTTGACAATCTCTTTTTTTTTTTTTTGTAGATCAAATTGATAGGCACGGAGCTCATGAAGAGAATTATTCATACCGAGCAGCTAGTCAATGACTATCGTACTGAGGCGGTAAACTGGAAGGAACAATACGAGGTTCTTCAATTTGAGAAAGAAGTTTCAGCTGAAGAGAAGTGTGCTTTGGAACAACAGGCAAGGATGGTAGCAGCAAAATTGGCAATTGTAAAAGCCTCTTCCAGTAAAGTTAGCAAAGACAAAGACATCCCTGAGTCTTCATTTGCTGAGCAACTTTCTAAAGCTACCGAAGAGATAAGGGGTTTGAAAGAACTACTTAATCAGAAGGAGACTTATGCCGGGGAGCTTTTTCAAACACTCACTCAGGTTCAAGAAGACCTTCGTGCATCTTCTGATAAGGTCCAATTCTTGGAGAGATCCCTCGCCCCTTTGAAGGCTTCTTATGATGCTTCATTGATTGAGAAAGAAAAGTTGAAAGCTTAAATTGACCAGTGGGAGAGAGATTAATAAGCCCTTGAAGATAAATCGACACTTGATGTAAGTTGGGCCTTTTTGAATACCTGCCTTGAGACTTTGATGGAGGCTAGCCCGGAAGACTTTGATTTGAATGCTGATATCGCCAAGACTAAGGAAAAAATTGAAAAAACTCAGCAAAGTCAGAGCTTTTCCTCACCTGAGGTCGGCGTTCCAGAAGGTGATAAACTTACTCCTGGTGAAGTTGGTGCTCAAGCCTCCTCTGCTCAAGTTGAGCCTTCTCCTGCTATTGATGATGCCATATTGGATCCGCCTCTACCACTGATGATAATGCCGCGTTGAATTCTTCCCCTTAGTGTTCTTTCAGAACTTAGTTTAATTTTGAACTTTTGATAGGAAGTTTTTTTTTTTTGGAATGGTTGGTTAATTTTTACCCCTGGTTCATTTTGGGATTTGTTTATCAAACAAACATTTTGGTTTTGACTAAGTATATACTTAGTTTTAACCAAGTTTAATATATGATCTTTCATTTAATTTGAGTTTCTGTTTTACTCTTCAACTTGCATTTTAAAAATGCTTCAATATTTCATGATTTTGGTATAGACACGAATTTTTATAAAAGAGGGCCCTTATATAAATGACACTAATGAATAAGACGTCTCAACTTCATATTGGTGTAAATATATGAGAGAAATAGGAAAATACATATTTTGAAGAAGTTTCATGAGTAATTTGAGGAAGTTCCATGTTTTGAACTTTCAAATTATATAACACTTTACAAGTATTCAAGTAACTTTTTGTAACTTTTTGTATGACATCTACAACTCTTTCATAATTGTTTTCTTATAACAGATTTCAAAAAAATCTAGGGTATATCTTGCAACCCATGACTAATCATTGCCCTTAACCTAAGTACTCATGGGATCTTGTAATTTTGTGTCCGCGAGTTTACACTTTATCAAAGCTTATTACAAAGATTTTTGAATCATGCTTTTTTATGGCTCTTGATTGGCTCTTGACTTTTGATTTTTGGGTTGACCCAGGGCTTGACTCGAATTCTGACTCTTTTAGTCTTCTTTGACTTTCAGTCTTCTTTGCCTTCCATAGTCCCTCAAGTGTTAGAGCTTTGAAGTATGAAATCTCGAGCACTTGATTAATCCTTCCATGTGGTACATTTCCTGAAAGAAAAATACATATGGGACTCGGAGGTATATTTTTAGATGATGACTGCTTAACCCTTTTTATTTCCATCAGAAAGGTTGTAACCGAGACCGGGAATAATTTAGTATTCTGTGTGTCTTTCAGGTCTAATATCATCATTTGGTGTGGTCTAGATTTTTGCCTATCATCTAAAATTATTAGTATAATTTAAAATAACAAAATAAAATCGTAATTAAGTGATACCTGACCGTGGGTATTTCCCTTGCTTAGAGATAATATTTCTTCAAATGAAAAACATTCCGATTCGAAGGTAGAACCTTACTTTCCATGGTTTCTAACTCATAAGTACCTTTCCCAGTGATACCTCAAATTTTATAAGGACCTTCCCAATTTGGATTCAACTTTCTAGCTCCAGCTATTTTTGTTGATTGAAAAACCTTTTTAAGAACAAAGTCTCCAATCTTGAAGTATCTGAGATAAGCCTTCCTGTTGTAGTATCGTTCAATAATTTTCTTCTGGGCTGCTATTCTTATTAGATCCACTTCTCTCCTTTGCTCGAGTAAATCTAAATTTGTTCTCATCTCTTCACCATTTGATTCTTCAGTTACTTGTGTAAATCTCGTACTTGGCTCACCTATCTCGACTGGGATTAAGGCTTCTTTTCTTTAGCTTGCGACAAAGGACCCATGATATCCATTCCCCACTTCATGAATGTCCACGGGGATATAACTGTATGTAATAATTCTGTTGGGCGGTGCATGTTATTTCCATATCGTTGGCATCTATCACACTTTTCTACAAAATTTTCTGCATCTTCCTCCATTTTAGGCCAATAGTATCCTGCTCTAATTAGAGTTTTACCAAAGATCTTCCTCCTGCGTGATTTCCACAATGCCCCTCATTTACCTCTCTCATCACATATTCTATTTGAGTGGGTCCAAGGCATCTTGTTAAAGGCCCCCCGAACATTTTTCGATATAGATTTCCTCGAATTACGCTGTAACGAGCAGCTTTTCGTCGAAGCAACTGAGACTCTTTTTTGTCTTCAGGTATGGTTCCATACTGCAAAAAATTAACAAGTTCATTTCTCCAATCCCAAGTTAGATTATTGAAACTTACCTCGTTTTTATCCTGGTCCAGTGCTGAATTAAATAAATGTATTACGATAGCATATTCTGTATTTGTTATTTCCGTAACTGATGCGAGATTAGCTAGTGCATCTGCTTCCGCATTTTCTTCCCTGGGTATTTGCACAATTTTCCATGATTGGAATTGTCTTATCAATTCTTGTGCCTTTTCTAATATTGCTGCATTCGTGCCTCTCTAGCTATATAAGTCCTCTGCATCTGGTTGACTACCAGCTGAGAATCACTTTTAATTATGATTTTCTCTATAGAGAGTTCGTGTGCCAGTTCTAACCCTTTAATTACAACTTCGTACTCTGCTTCATTGTTAGTAATGGGGTAACATTTAATTTCCTGTCTTATACTTTCTCCCGAAGGTGGAATTAAAATAATACCTAAACCTACTCCTTTAATATTTGAGGAGCCATCAGTAAATAGAGTCCATATACCCTGGATTAGATCCAGTGAATATTTGTAGTTCCTTTTCTACTTCTGGAACTATTTCTGTACTAAAATCCGCTATAAAATCTGCTAAAATTTGTGATTTTATTGCAGTTCTAAGTTGGTGATAACATGCTCACTGATTTCTATTGCCCACTTGGCTAATCTACCTGACAATTCTTGTTTATGTAAAATATTCCTTAGAGGATATGTTGTTATTACGGAAATAGGGTGACATTGAAAATAGAGTCTCAATTTTCTAGACGCCATAATTAATGCTAAAGCAAGTTTTTCTAAGTGAGGGTATCGAGTTTCAGCATCCAACAAAGATTCACTGACATAATAAATTGGAGATTGTTTACCTTTGTCTTCTCGTACCAAAACTGCACTTACAACCATTTCTGAAACTGCAAGATAAACAAACAACCTCTCTCCATCTTTTGGTTTAGCCAGCAAGGGAGGATTTGACAAATACGCCTTTAAATTTTTTAGGGCTTGTTGGCATTCTTCAGTGCACTCGAACTGATTTTGCTTTTTTAGCACTGAAAAGAATTTGAAACTTTTCTCCGAAGACTTGGAAATAAATCTTCCAAAAGATGTTATCCTTCCTATCAATCTTTGTACCTCTTTTTTGCTTGTGATTACTTCGGGAATTTCTTCAATGGCTTTGATTTGTGCAGGTTTCACTTAAATACCTCTTCTAGATACAAGAAAACCTAAAACTTACCTGAAGCTACACCGAAGGCATATTTTTCTGGGTTTGATTTCTTATTATAGTTGCGGAGGATCTCGAAGGTACTTGAAAGAATCAATATATACTTCCATGGTCTTCCCTAGGTGTTCTTGAAACATCTTGGTCACCAACCTTTTATATGTGGCCCCAGCGTTTTTCAAGCCAAAAGACATGACTTTGTAACAATAAGTCCCCCTATCTGTAATAAACGAAGTTTTTTCTTCATCTAAAGGATCCATCTTTATTTGATTATAACCTGAATATGCATCTCATCCTGAATCACTTGACTTTTTAAAGAGCATTGCTTCCTCTTCTTTTGCTTGACAGGTACGTATGATGGATCTTCATTCAACTTATGAGTCATCACCTCCGGGGGTATGGCTGTCATATTTGAATGCGAACAAGCAAAACAATCTGCGTTAGCTTTTAAAAATTCAACTAACTTACCTCTCATTTTTGGGCTTCGCTTTGCTCCAGCATAAACTTTTCGGTCTGGCCATTGTTCGAATAGAACAACAGCTTCGAGCTCTTCAACTGTTGTTTTGATGTTTTCATTCTCTTCTTGTTCTTGAATGACATCCGGTCTTGAATCCATATCTGTTTTCCTTGAGACATTTTCATATGAGATTTGATTTACCACGTCTTCCACGAAATTCTCATTTGTATCAATGCTTTCTTTGTGTGACTCCACCACTGAATTTATATTCTTAAAAACTTTTTGATCTCATCGAATTTGTTGAATTACCCATTTCGAAAGGAATTTAATAACTTGATGTAATGTAGACGACACAAAATCCATGTCATAAATCCATGGCCTCCCTAGAATCACATTATAGTCCATATCCGTGTCTATTATTTGAAATTTTGTATCTTTTAAGACTCCTTCGAAAATGTGGTTAGCACTATCTCTCCTTTCGTTTGACGGTCAAATTGTCGAATCTAGATAGTAAACGTGCTTTTGGTATCATCTTATCCCCAATTTGCATTTCGTTCACCACTCGAAAAAGAATAATATTCACAGAGCTACCTGGGTCAATCAAAGATATTACCAGAGCATCATTGTGGGGAATCATCAAGCCATCAACATCTGTATCATCAAACGTTATACTATCTTCCTCCAAAACTTGACGAACTCGCTTCCCATGGGTATGTGAATTTGGACGTCTTTTTCGCAGTTGTGTACGTTACGTCGTTGACTTCTTTGTCCCCCTCTTATCACGTTTACTGTCCTCTTTGGAGATGGAGGTTTTGGAGGTTTTTGTCTATTTTTCATGTAATACTGTTTACCTTTTTCGCTGAACAGGTCCGTTAAATATCCCTATTTTAGCAAGTGCTCTACTTCACCTTGCAACAATCTACAATCGGTTGTTTTATGGCCATGGTCATTATGAAACTCGCACCAGAAATATGGATTTCTTCTGTTTGGGTTTGATCTCATTTCCTTTGGCCACCGTACTTTGTCTCCCATGCTTCTTAAAACAACTACCGACTCGGATGTGCTAATATTAAAACTATAATCTCCAATCCTTGCATTCGCATTGGTATCTCTACCACATACATGTTGTTCTTTTCTGAACTTGGATAATGATGACCCTGTATCTCTGTTTCTTGATCTAGAGTCAGACCATACATTTTTTGACTTAGACCGTAAGTCTCATCCCGTAGGTCACATATAGGGATCGTATCTGTTTTTACCAAACCTCTTTTCAAACTTTGAACGCCTCGAATTTGTTCTTTCATCAACCCTCGATTGTGCGACGATGTCTTCTTCTATCCGCAACTTGGTGCTATACCTTTTATATACATCATTCCATGTTGTTTCAGGGAATTCTCGTAATCTTTCCTTGAGTCTTCTCGTGGCTTCTGAACTTTTTTTGGTAGATTACTCGCGAACACCGTGGCTGCCCAATTATCAGGTACTCTCGGAAGCATCATTCTTTCACGTTGGAATCTATCCACAAGTTCCCTGAGTAACTCTGTATCTCCTTGCTTCACTTTGAAGATATCTACCATCCTTTTTTCAACTTTTTGAGCTCCCGAATGTGCTTTTATAAATAAATATGCAAGCTCAGCAAAATAGTCAATAGAATTTTCAGGTGAAAGAGAATACCATGTTAACGCCCCTTTCGTGAGTGTTTCTCTAAAAACATTTTACCAGCATTGACTCAATTTCTTGCTTGGTCAAATCATTGTCTTTTACACATGTTGTGAATGCGGTCACATGGTCACGTGGATCAGTTGTTCCATCATATTTCGGGATGTCAGGCATTTTGAATTTCTTAGGAATGGGCAGTGGGACCGCGCTTGACCAGGGTTGTTCCGAATATTTGTCGATATCCACTCCCTTAATCACATGTGGTACACCACGTATTTGCTCGATACAGTCATTTTGCTCTTTCATATGCTTCTGCAAAGTTAGTACCAAATTTTGTAAATCAAAGTTATTTGGTATACATGACCTTCTGTCACGTAATTCATTGGGAGTTCCTCCACCTCCTGAATTGGCAAGCCCCGAGTGTGGATCTTCTATGGTAGTAGTATTATTTGGGGGAGGTGTTGGTGGTGCATTTGGTAGTCCCCTTACAAAAGCTTGGAGAGCATTATTCATATGCTCTGCGATCAAATGTTTCAAGGTGTCTTGCTTAATGGTCTGCTCATCTCCATGTTGTTCGTTTGTGTGAGACGCGGATCTTTCAGGTGTTCCTTCTCGAGAATTGCGTGGAGATTCCTGGGGTGAAGGAGCTGGAGATCTTCCCACCTGTTGGTTGTTGTTGTTGGCAGTTGACATGGTTTGGCTATGAGAAAGAAGGATTTGGGAAGTAGAATGATTATCAGATTCCCGGTAATGGAACCAATTGTTTAACCAAAAAGTAAGATTTTTAGTCAAAGCCTATTTTTAGAAGAACTCGGGTTACTGATAACCAAGGAGTTCCTTACTTTCTCAATAAATTGCTTGAAAGGAAATAAAATTGACAAAAATATTGAAATGAGTGATTGAAAGCAAAAGAAAGTAATTGTATTCCCATATAAATCAGAATGTGTCTTTACAAGTGAAATTCTCTTCCATTATATAGCGTTTTACAAATATAACATTTCTTTCCCTTTATAGCTATTATGAGCTTTAATGGCATTAATGAACCGTTATAATTAGTAATCGCAACTGTTCATGAAGATTCTGCAACGATTTTGATTCTCCTTCCTTATTAATTGGAGGTTCGTGAATCTTCCCTTTTTTCTGTCTTGATACATTCGCTCGTGTCTCTTCATTGACTATTTTAGGCTTGAGCATACGTGTCCTTTCATCTCGTGAGTGATTCGCTCGTACCTATTGTAACTTGCACATCTTTTGATTGTAATATTTCAGTTGTCATCTTCTCATTGTTCCACGTATCATGCCCTGTCAGCCAAATGCTATTCCACGTGTATTATTTATTTTCCACCAATACACATATATTTTGTGTGACTATAAATCATTGAATAAAGGTAGAATGCTTTCAAATAGGGAATGCGGTCATTCTTTTTGGCACGGATTAAAAAGGAAATAGGTTCACGTAAATTGAAAGAGTATATGATAACTTGTTCTGTATAAACTTCCAAATTTGAAGTCATAAATGTACACGAACTATTATCTAACACTTGGCATATGTAATGTATTTCAGAATTTGCTCCTTTTTCAGATTTTAAAAATTCAAAGATATAACTGAATGTCAACAAAATCACACTCTATGTTCCATACTTCTACAAGTTTTTGTTGGAGTTGACAACAGAATTTGATTTCTGAATTTTAGTGTTAAACACATTAATATTTTCACTTACGGTCAAGCAGAATTAATTTGACGTATGAGTCCTTTTTCAAAAAATAAAAAAAAATAAAAAAAAAAAATATTCAAAATGATTTGATATCGATCCCCAATTTCGCAAAAAATTATATTTTAAGTGTACTCACTTATACTGTAACAGTGCAACGAACATTTATACTATGAATGTACTTCAATACTGCTTTAGTAGGCAATATGCTTTATTTTTCAAATTACTAATTTATTTATTATGAAGGATTAAATTATAATTAATTTTTAAGTGATATAATAATATAAAAATTCTTTTTTTGTCTGCAATTTGTAGAAATTTAGGGCTCCTTTGGCTATATCTTTTCTTTTTTTATGGTTTCTGGAAAAAAAATTCCCTTTTTTTTTTAATCAGTATTTGGCCATGAAAATTTCAAATCCAACTTGAAATTGTCTAAAAACTCCAAAAACTGTTTTTCACAATTTCACTCCAAATCAGTTACAAAAATTTATAAGCAACTCCAATTTGTATTTATATCCGAATATAATTCTAATTTTCAAATATTATTTTCAATTTATGTGAAGTAGTTGAACGTGAACTTGCATTATTATCTACCAAATCGATGACAATTGAAGCAAATCAATCTCCAAATTATATAACCAGACAAAAAACAAGTAAGACTGTGAAGTGCACTTTTTTTCTTTAGGAGATTTCATCCAAAAAGTTTGGTAGCAGACTTGATTTGACTAATATTACTAATTTGCATGTGCACTTTTGGAAGCTGATTTATCCTTTTTCTCAAGTTTCTTCCCTCAATTGCTGCTGTGTGACAGAAATTTGTTCTAAGTTGTGTCACCTAAAATATAAAGCAACTCTTTCTTTTTGACTTAATACATGAATTTTCTTAATGTTGCTCTTTGCTGTTATTTGGTTTCTTCCTCATAAATCATATGGTCAAGGGCAACAACAATAACAATAACAAACTCAGTAAAATTTTATATGTGGGATCTGAAAAAGACAGTATGTATGTAGATCTAACCCTTACCTTAAGAAGATAGAGAGGCTGCTTTCGATAGAATCTCGTCTCAAGAAAAGATTAAAAAGAGCAGTAGCAACAATCAGTAGCAACAACAAGATACTATGAAAATCGAAGCGAAAGATAATAAGAAGACAGTGGTGTTTACCCGTAAAACGGTACAATTAAATTTATACGTGGTTTCTAGATAAGTGAACTGATTTGATCCTGAAATAATGCGATAATTGCAGAAATGTACAATACTTAGCCTTAAAATGTAGATGAAATAGCAGAGATGACAGTTCCGAGAACAAGATTTTCGGGTACAACAATGATGAGATCAATAAGCGAAAAAGTAAGATTCGGGTACAACAATGATGAGATGATAGTAAGATTGTTGTTGTCCTCGAGGAGGACGTCCTGGTTGATCCTGCTGATGCATTGAGGCTGCTTCAAGAGGCACTTACTCGAACAAGCATCTCTGGATCGGGCGCAAACACTTCTTTATGGAGTCCCCGGCCGGAGGATAAACAACCGAAGAAAAGGTGTTCCTCCATGGCGGGGGAAAAGAATAAAAGGGCAAAGATTGATGCCCCCGAGTCATCTCCGGTGGCGATGGTGAATGGTCCTCCTTTCGGGCCAGTCATAGACATTGTGATGATTGATGATGATGAAGAACCTAGTGATGAGGGAGCTTCTCTACATAGAAGACAACGATCCTTATCATCTCAACAAGATGATCGACCTGTTGAGAGAGTTACACCAACCGAGGATGATGCCTCGGCACTTTGGGGAAAGTTTGATCTGGTTGATAATGTCAACTCCTATTTTCGAGCTCCAATTGATATTCCAGTACTGCAGGGCTGAGTACCGGGTCCTTGATGTCTTTGGTTGGCGAGCATCCAACAACCAACACTGCAATTGATGCAGCTGCTCTCACTCTTCAACTCCATCAGCTTCATCTCCATCTTCATCAATACCAACAACTGCTACATCACTTCCATCTTCATCCAATCTTCCACCAGCAGTTGCTACATCGCCTCCATCGGCTGTACCTGACCATGGAGAGGGTGTTCCTCTTCCACAGTCCCCAGTTCATAGGAATTTGGGGCAATATTATGTTTCCCCTTCTGAAGATCCACAAAGGAGGAGGAACATTACTCTTTCGGTCGCTATCAGATGCAACTTGCTATCTCGGTCGGTGGAGCTTGCTAATTATCTAAAGACTTTGGCTTCAGAGAAAGACTGGGAAAAGATTCAGGCACTCTCAGGAGAGTGTTTGTTGAACAATTCCATGCACAATGCCACAGCGGTACGTTCCTTTCTTTCGTTGTTATTTCTTCTACTTTTGTATGAATGTATTCTAAGTTTTACTTCTTCTTGTTTAGTAGGCCAACTTTCTTGATTTTGAGGGCCTTCAGAGGTTGATTCATGAGAAGGAGGAACTTACTTTTGAACGGAATCAACTTTTGGTGGAACAGGACCAAACTGTTCTCCGCCTCTCAGAATTGGAAACCAAAGCTACTGAAGTCGTTGTTTTGGAGGCTCATTTGTAGCAAAGAGAGCAAAAACTGATAACCCTTAGCCAAGAAATTGGCCCGCTGAGGGTTAGATCTGATGAATCCAAGGCCAAATGGGCTGCATTCCAGGACGATGTTCTTGCTACAACCGAGCGCGAGGCTGCCTCCGCTGAAAGAGTGATTAACTTAGAGGCGGCCTTGAACTTCAAAATTGAAGAGATTACTTCTATGGGGGGTAAAACACGCCTATCTAGAAGAGAAGTACATGAAAACTATCAAGAATAAAAGGATCTTTAGTTCAACTGTCCGTGACCTTGATGTCAGCCTCAAATTTTCTAGGTCCGCCCAGGAAAACCTTTCTGCCAAGGTAAACTAACTCAAAGAAGAACTCAAGCGCCGAGAGTCTTCCCTCGTTGTTGAAAAAACTTCCCTCGTGGTCTGATGTACCTGGCCCTTTTGGTTCTGGTTCCAAGTTTTCGGGAACTGAAGAAGAATCGGAAGATGATGATGCCGAAGGCCAAACTGATGAAAATGTTGAGCCACCAGTGGACCCACCTACTTCTCCCGAGGATGCGGACACTTTTCTTCCTCCTGGTTTCGGAGGTAGTGCAGTTTATTTTCTTTAACCTTTGAATTTTCTTAAGAATTCAGTGCACATTTTTCTGTTCGCGCTTTACTAAGTGTAGTCTCGAATGCATTTTCCTCGAAGCACTTTGGTTTCGAGCATTATCCCTTCAACGTGAGGGTTTCTAAAAGTATTTGCGCAAGTTTACTTTTTGTGTCCTTTCGTGTATCTCTTCGGGTGAATTTTTCCTCGAAGGCATTTTGATTTCGGGCATAAATTCTTCCGAAACCAACCCTTTAATGTGAGGATTTTCATAAGAGAGGGCCCTTTTACGTTTACGGTGCTCATGAAGAGGACATCTCATGTTCATTATAGCATTAACATTTGAAGTACTTGTTTAACATTCAAATGACAAAGTTAGTTCATCGTTCAGACAAGAAACAAGATAAAAATAAAAGGATTTATTTTCATATAATTCCTTCTATTTTCAAAAGTACACAAGCATTTATTATGTAAGAAATTGTCATTACTTGTGGCTAGCATTTATTATTCTAAAAAAAAATTGCCATTATTTGTGGCTATCTTGTACAACTTATTTTTACGGGGCTAGCTGCGCAATGCATTTGGTTTCCAAATTTTTGTTTCCCGGTTGACGTGGCAGTCAATGTTGCCTTATCCTCATATCATCGCTCCCCTCCAGTTTTTGAATGCAAAAAATGAAAATTGGAACATTGGAAGTCTTGTGTCTTCAAAGATCCCACCAATGAATTGCTAGATAATCCTTAACTCCGCAACATACCTTACTTCCTGATGCGAGACTAAAATGCATAGTTTAATATGTAATATACCTTACATTTGAGGTGCGTTAATGATAAAAATACACTTTTTATGTGCTTAATGGAGTTATTTCATGT
Organism: Nicotiana knightiana; assembly: GCA_005239525.1. Taxonomy (NCBI): domain Eukaryota; kingdom Viridiplantae; phylum Streptophyta; class Magnoliopsida; order Solanales; family Solanaceae; genus Nicotiana; species Nicotiana knightiana. The sequence continues at coordinate 120,520 of ML421675.1, read as the reverse complement.
GTAGGTGAGTTGGAGATGGAAACGAAGCTAAAAGGGATGCAAATACGTCGAAAAATACGCAAAAGGAGACAACCGGGCGATAGGCGGGCGACAGAGCCCTATAGCCTAAACCTACCTGGCGTTAGCCAGGTGTTAGGGCTGAAATGCCAGCCCTACCCTGGCGTTATCCAGGCGTTAGGGCTGAAACGCCAGCCCTAGCCTGGCGTTAGCCAGGCCTTTGGGTCCAAACGCCCGAGTGTCCCAGTTTCGGCCAAATCCGAGTTTGACAGTTTAAGTGTTTCCCGGTCGACATAGAAGTCCCCTACATGTTTAGGGTTCGCCCTAAACATATAAATAGACTCCTAAAACACACAACTAAGCGGTTCGGAAGGCATTCAAAGGATTCAACAAAAGAAAATCATTGAAGTGCCAAAAACATCGATTTCTACATCTAGTATTCATTACTTTGTATTTCAATTATGCAACTTATTTTAGTTTTGATTCTCAATAACATGAGTAGCTAAATTCTTTAGTCTAAGGTTTCGGTAGAACCCGTTGGGGATGAATTCATTGTGATATTAATATATTTTGGTTGATTAATCTCGTTGTGTTCAACTACGTTCTTATTATAGTTGATTGAAAGGGCCCTTGATTAACTATTCCTATTTATTATGTATTTACTTGAGAAAGAGTGCATATTTAGGTAATTGCTTGAACAACACCATACCCGGAGTATAGACGAAAGTCATAACCGAGGGTTTAAAGGTTAGATTAGAGATAACGATACCTTGGGTGCAATCTAAAGTGAACTGTATTGCGATCTAGCTAGCGTAACTTGGAAGAGTGCGTTTAGTAAATTATCATCATAACTTGAGAGAGATTGATGATAGTTAGAGCGTTCATGATTCACAGAGATAGCTAACTAAACTATAAGAATTATCCAAGGAAGAACTCACTAACGGGGGAAACCACAACCTTAGACCCTTTATTATCATTGTTACATTAAATTATTAGTTAACTGCTAGTTCATTATTAGTGATTGTAGAATTATCTAAACATCACCCAATTGATATTCAAAGTCTTGAGAAACTTGATTAAATAACAGTTTAGTATTTTATAGACTCAATTGATACGTAAAAATTCCCAGTGGGATCGACTTTGGGTGTAATACACCAGATTATATTTGCAGCGCCCGTTTAGTCTTTCTATAAGACATAGTTGAGCGGGATCACTTCCCCATAGAAATCCATGATATCGAGCGAAAGAATATCTAACATTCCTCTAGAAGTTTGTGCTCGTGAACGGTAGGGTAACCTCTATTCAATAGCAAACTTAACTTCCTATGGGAATTTGCTATCGAAGCAAAGATTATCTAACCGTCCCTGAGTGAAAGCTTGTTTGTTTGCCTTGCTATCAAAGGTCTTATTGTTGCCGTCTTCGTAGTATTCTTTCTATCGCTGCCTTATTAAAACCTTTCCAGAAAAACCCAATTGGGACAAAAATTGAATGATGGGAAAAAGAGTGTAGCACATGGTTTCCGCTTGAGTAATGTTTCATCAACAATAATATCTTTTGAGGTATGCTAGGCTCCAGTTGCTAGGCAACTTGTCTCCATTCAAGTTCTCCAACTCGTATGAACCTTTCCTAGTGATAGCTGAAATTCGGTAGGGACCATCCCACACGGGACCTAGCTTCCCCGCGTTGAGCTCCCGTGTATTTTGGGTTACTTTTCTCATAACCAAATCTCCTACTTTCAAATAATGGAGGTTGTCTCTTCGATTATAATATCGCTTCATTTTTTGCTTTTGAGCTGCCATTCTTACACGCGGCAAGTCCATGCGTTCCTCTAGCAGTTCCAAGTCGATTAACATTACTTCGTTGTTTGATTCTTTATCTGCTCAAAAATAACCCAAAGTGGGTTTGCACACTTCCACCGGGATTACGGCTTCAGCATCGTACACAAGGCAAAGGGAGTTTCTCTTGTGCTCGATTTGGCCGCTGTTCGGTAGGCCCGTAGAACTCCGAGAAATTATTTGTCCATTTGCTTTTTTCTTCTTCCAACCTTTTCTTGAGGTTTTGAATAATCACTTTGTTTGTTGACTCCGCTTGACTGTTTGCTCTCGGATGATAAGGAGAAGACTGATCTACTTTATCTTCAAATCTTCGAGGAACTTTGTAACTTTTGCACCGATAAGCTGTGGCCCATTGTTGCATGCTATCTCTTTTGGTATTCCGAACCTGCAAATTATATTTTCCCACAGGAAATCCACCACTTCGCGTTCTTCGATCTTATGATTAAAACCTGATTCCATCCATTTACAAAAATAGTCAGTCAGAATTAAAAGAAACCTTACCTTTCTGGGAGCTGGTGGCAGGGTTCCGACGATGTCCATCACCCATTTCATGAACGACCATGGGGACAAAACCGAATGTAAGGGTTCTGTCGGTTGGTTACTAGTGGTGCATAGCGTTGGCACTTATCACATTTTCGTACGAAGTCTTTGGCATTTTGTTCTATTCAAGGCCAGTAATATCCTGCCCCTACCAACTTCAACACCAAAGAATATGTGCCCGAGTGATTGCGTCATACCCCTTCGTGGATTTATCTCATGACATAATTAGCTTTTGACGCTCCTAAGCACCGGGTGAGCGGTCCTTGGAAGGATTTTCTATACAATTGTCCTCTCGTGAAGCTAAAATGTGCAGCTTTGGCACGTAACATATGTGGTGCTTTGGGGTCTTCGGGCAACTTCCCGTGCTTGAGATAGTCGATTATTTCATTTTTTCATTCCCAGACCAGACTAGTCAAATTTACCTTAGTAACCAACCGTATCCAGGACTGAGTTCATCAATTGCACTACCGTGCCGGACTCTAATCCCTTTATTTCCGTCGACGATCCTAAGTTTGTTAATGTATCTGCTTCTACGTTATCCTCCCTCGGGATATGAGTAATTGACCATTCTTGGAATCGTGCCAAAAGAGCTTGGACCTTTGCCACGTATTGTTGCATACGTTATTCTTTGGTATCAAAGATCCCGTAAACCTAATTTACCACCAGCTGCAAGTCACATTTGATTTCTAACACCTTGGAATCAATTCCTTGGGCTAATTCGAGCCTTGCAATCAAAGCTTCATACTCTGCTTCATTGTTAGTTAAAGGGATCGTTCTGATGGCTTGCCTTAAGGTTTTCCACGAGGGAGTGATTAAAACTATTCTGAGTTTTGACCCTTTTACGTTGGAAGCTCCATCCTTAAATAAGGTCCAAACCCCCGATGTCGATTCCAACACCATTACTACCTCCTTGGTTTCCAGAGGCAGTAGTGCCGGACTGAAATCGGCCACGAAGTCAGCCAAGACTTGTGACTTAATTGCAGTCATTGGTTTATATTCTATGTCGAACTCACTCATTTTGAAGGCCCATTTGGCCAATCTGCCCGAGAGCTTGGGTTTATGGAGGATGTTGCGCAAAGGGAAAGTAGTCACCACAGTTATCGGGTGGCACTGGAAGTAGGGCCTCAGCTTCCGAGCGGCGACTACGAGAGCTAAGGCTAGTTTTTCCAAATGTAGGTAGCGAGTTTCTGCTCTCGTTAAAATTTTGCCCCTGTAATAAATGGGAAATTGCGTACCTTCGTCCACCCGGACTAAAATTTCACTTACCGCAACTTCCGAAACTGCGAGGTAGACTAGCAATGTTTCACCTTCTTTTGGTTTTGAGATAAATAGAGGACTTGATAAGTACTTATTCAAGTCCCTCCAAGCCTGCTTGCACTTTGGTGTCTATTCGAAACTATTTTTCTTTTTGAGCAGTGTGAAAAGGCGATGACATTTTTTCGACGACCACGAAATGAACCTGCTCAAAGATGCTAATCTTCCTGTGAGACATTGGACTTCTTTACATTTGACAATTGATTCGAGATATCCTCTATGGCCTTGATTTTTTCTGGGTTTACCTCAATTCCTCTTTGTGAGACTAGAAATCCTAGAAACTTACCAGAATTGACCCCGAACGTGCACTTCTCGGGATTAAGTTTCATGTTGTGCTTCCTTAGGATGTCGAATGTTTCTTGCAAATGCTTAAGGTGGTCACCTGCATTCAAAGACTTAACGAGCATATCGTCTATATAAACTTCCATAGTTTTTCCTATTTGCTTTTCAAACATCTTATCTACGAGTCGTTGATAAGTGGCTCTGGCATTTTTCAACCCGAAGGGCATCACATTGTAACAATATGTACCGAAAATCGTTATAAATGAAGTCTTTTCTGATCTTCCGGGTTCATCTTGATTTGGTTATACCCTGAATAAGCATCAAGAAAACTCATTAACTCGTGCTCGACCATGGCATAAATCATTTGATCGATTTTTGGCAATGGGAGTATTTCGGGCACGCCTTATTAAGGTCTTTATAGTCTGCACACATGCAAAATTTATTGTTCTTCTTCAGAACTATGAATACATTGTCTAGCCCGTCCGGATATCTTACCTCTCGGATCGAACCGATATTAAGCAAACAGGTTACCTCTTCTTTGACGAATTTATTCTTGGTCTCGACAATAGGGCATTTCTTTTGTCTTACTGGAGGTACGCTGGAATCCAAACTCAGCTTGTGCATGGATAGATCCATTGGGATACCTGACATATCCTCGTGTGACTATACAAAACAATCGTCATTAAATTTAACGAATTTAATAAAACCAGACCTGAGCTCCGAGTGTAGTCTTGTCCCCAAATGGAATCATCTTTCTAGGAATACTTCAAACAATGCAACTTGCTCCAGTTCCTCCGCCGTGGACTTCGTTGGGTCTGTCTCTTCTGGAACTTGGAAATATCTCGGCACCTGATAATGTTCTGACGACTCTCCTCATGAGCTAAGTTCTTCTAGCTCGGGAATAGGTGTCTGTTCCTGTAATTGCTATGTCGTGTGCTCATTCCCTTTTCTGCTAGAGACCAAAATTGTGTTCATCTCTCTTGCTGCCGGTTGATCACCTCTTATCTGCTTGATTCCTTTAGGCGGTGGAAACTTCAACAATTAGTGATATGTTGAGGGTAAAACTTTTATCTCATGTAACCATGGCCTTCCCAGGATGATATTGTATCTCATGTCACCATCTACTACTTCGACGAGAGTTGTTTTCATTACTCCTTGAGCATTCGTGAGCAGCAAAATCTCTCACTGGGTCGTTACTCTCGCAAAGTTGAATCCAGCGAGGAGCTTTGTTGTCGGAATAATGCTCTCGGTGAGTTTAGCTTGCTCCTATACTCTCCATTGTATGATATTAGCCGAACTTCCTGGATCCACTAGAACACACTTAATCCTAAAATCTAACATTTAAAGAAATTACCGGTGCATCATTGTATGGTAACAGCAATCTGTCTGCATCCTCCTCCATGAAAGTGATATCCTCTTCCCGGAGTCTTTTACTATAAGTTATCGATATTTTCATCTTCTTTGTTGCAAAAAGGTGACCCCGTTAATCTTATTCCCTCCAAAGATCATATTGATCGTTTGGCGTGGGGGTTCTTCTTCTGCTTTTGAAGGTTCTGCATTTTCTCTGTTTCGACCATAATTGTTCTTAGCTCGGTCACTCAAGAATTCACTGAGGTGACCATTCTTCAATAGAATATCCAACTCTTCCCGGAGGTGTCAGCAGTCCCACGTTCGGTGGTCGTTTGTCCCATGGTATTCACACCATAAGTTGGGATCACTCTTGCTGTAATTTGATCTCATAGGTTTCTAGAATCGTGCTTTTTTAATGTTTCTCATGGTTGGCACCAACTCCACTATACTGACATTGAAGTTATATTCCGATAACTTAGGGTAAGAAGGATCCCGAGACCTCGACGTCTCTTTATCCTTAAGTGATCTATTATTTCGACCACGATCGGTCCGTCTGTCGATGGTGCACTTGTTTGCTGCTTGAAAGTTTCTGCCACAGCCTTCGGTCTGCTAGTAAGGCAAAACCCAACCCCTCGAAGTCTGTCTATCCACGTCGCAGTCGTCCTTTCATTTTTCTCTGTTCCCGTCCCTTAGTCGATGATGTAGTACTCACCTGGTCATCTTCGATCCTTATCTTCGACTCGTACCGGTTTTGGACATCTGCCCAAGTTGTTGCTTGAAACTCAAGCATGCTCTCCTTCAACTTTAAAGCGTCTGAGCTTCTCGGATTCAATCCTTTGGTGAATGTTTCAGCTGCCCATTCATTCTGGACAGCCAGGAGCAACATTTTTTCTTTCTGGAATCGGCTAATGAACTCTCATAATAATTCTGATTCTCCCTGTGACATCCTGAATATGTTGGCCTTGCAGACTTGTAGTTTTCTGGCCCCGTTTGAGCCTTCATGAAAGAATCCATGAGCATCTCAAAGGAATCTATGGAATCCTCGGGTGATAATGAATACCACATTAGATCTCCCCTTTGTGAGAGCTTCTTCAAATTTGTTTAACAATACAGATTCAATTTCGTGAGGAGCTAAATCATTTACTTTTACCGCCGTTGTGTAGGTGGTAATATGTTCCTGTGGGTTTGAAGTCCCGTCATACTTTGGCATTTCACGCATTTTGAACCGCTTTGGGATTAGTTATGGTGCCGCATTCGGCTTATACGACAATTGAGTATACTTATTCAAGTCCGGCCCTTTCAATACTGGTGGTGCGTCCGGGATCTGGTTCATGCGGGCGTTTACTTCCCTCATAAACCGTAAAAGTTCATTCTTGGATGGGTCGTTCTCGTTGTTGAGACTGGATCCATTCCCTCAAGCCCCGTCGGAGCCAACTTCACCCCTGGGAGTGTTGTTGTCGATTCTCTGCGTTGTTTGGTTTGCGGGAACACCAGGAGGATTTGGATCTTGCCTTTTTGCATTATTCGAAGCCCCCGATAGCGCCTACTTCAACTCCGTCATAACCTTATCCTGCCACGTGAGATGGCCTAGAATGATTGCATGTTGCTTTTTCAGGACCCTCATCATATCCACGACATGCTCCTAATCAACATCATCGGCCGTCGTCTCCTGAACCTGTCAAGGGTTCTACCTGTCATGTACCGGCGTGGCGTCATTTTCCTCATTGTGGGTGTCACTGGTTGAATCCTCAAAATGAGGCTGATTCCCTTGAATTTCTGGGTTGTATATATTGCTATCAGTGTTATCTTCCATTTTTGTATTTTTTTCTAAGACAAAATAATCAAATCACGTTAGTAAAAAAGGAAAGGATCAATTTAATTGCAGGGCTATCTGGTCCCCACGGTGGGCACCAAATTATTTACCTTTAAAACAGTACAGTTGAATTTATTCATGGTTTCCAGACAAGGGAACTAATTTGATCCTTAAATAATATGATAATTGAAGAAATGTACAATACTTAGCCTTAAATATACATGAAAAGGCAGAGATGATAGTTCCGGGAATAAGGTTTTCGGGTACAGTGATCATGAGATCAAAAAGCGGAAAACTAAGATTGAATTAAGCTCTATAGAATGTAGTGTAAGTTTAGCCAGAAAATTCGTGTCCTTTACAATAAAACTAGGCTCACTATTTATAGTTGTGTCTAGGGGAGGAGGTCCTAGGATCGTGCCTCCTTTAATGTCAATTATGAGGGTCATTGATGAAGATGTAATGGTAAATATAAATTTCAAATTCTCTGTAACGGGTCGTCGCTCTTAATGCTATAGAATATTTCTTATTAAATGCCACCAAGCGCAAAGCATTTAATACACCATTATGAATGTTATCCTTTTCGGTGACAAGCGGAATTGTCACGACCCAAATTTCCAACCCTCGGGATCGTGATGGCACCTAACACAATACTTGCTAGGCAAGCCAATGTTAGAAATTTACTAACCATTTTCTCTTCAAATTTACCTATACATAATAGAACAATTTTAAAGATAAACTGAATCTAATATTTCCCAATAAGTAACTTCATGAATAATAATAATAACTGAATAAATAAGCCGAACCTCGAATTAAATATATAACCATAAGCCTACCCAGGGTCTGGTGTCACAATTCACGAACTACTAACAATGCTACAAATAATAGGCTGAAAGAATGTATCTCTATTTTGAATGAAATAAAACAGTGTCTATATAAAGTAAAGAGAAGATTCCAGGAATCTGCAGACGCCAGCAGATCTACCTCGTGTCTCCGTATCGATGATGTCAGCAACTATTATCTCCTAACTCTGGCTGGTACCTAGATTTGCATAAGAAGTGCAGAGTGTAGTATCAGTACAACCGATTCCATGTACTGAGTAAGTGTCGAGCCTAACCTCGACGAAGTAGTGACGAGGCTACGGCGGGGAATTAACAATATAACCTGTGAACAATATATAATAAAGCAAGAAGGAAATTCTAAACTAAACTAAACAATAATCTGTAGCAATGAATAAAACAACTCAGCCACATTTTCCAGGTCTCAGCTATAACCAGTTCTCACATAAGTTTCCAAATTTCCAAATTCCACTTTGAAACAACCGTAAGTACATAATATGATAAAAATTAAAGTAAAACAATAAATTTTCAAATCCTTGTGTTTAAAAATCAGTAAAACATAGTCCTCCCTTATTGCTCCTTTTTGCGGCGTGCAACCCGCTCCCACCACCCTTATTGCTTCTCCCTATATATATCACCCATATTTCTCCTATTGCGGCGTGCAACCCGATCCCACCTGTCCACCCTTATCACTCATTGTTGCGGCGTGCAACCCGCTCCCACCAGACAATCACATCTCTTTATTTATAAAAAAAAAAGATTTTCACAATTTAGGTCAAAGCCTTTCACAATATTTATGTCTCAATAATTGTAAACCGAACAAGTTTCACTTTAAATAACAGTAAGAGAAAAATATGAAACAATGACAATAAAACAATGAGTGTTCCAGCCTTTAATTTATAAACAGTAAAACATGAATATTCTCCCTTATAGCCCTTGTTGCGGCGTGCAACCCGATCCCACCTGTCCACCCTTATTACTCCTCCCTATATATATATATCACCCTTATTTCTCCTGTTGCGGTGTGCAACCCGATCCCACCTGTCCACCCTTATTACTACTCTCTCTATATATATATCATCCTTATTTCTCCTGTTGTGGCGTGCAACCCGATCCCACATGTCCACCCTTATTACTCCTTGTTGCGGCGTGCAACCCGCTCCCATTAGACAAATCACATTTCATCTCTTTATTTATAATAAAGTTTCACATATCAGATTCCAAACCTTTCACAATACTTAAATCTCAATTATCATAACAGGAAACTGTACTATTCAGAAACTTCACCAATTATCACTACACAGGAAACCAACCGAAATGTATAATGTAACACTGACAACCAGTTCAATCTTTATAAATCATAACAAAACCCATGGAACAGCCAACACTTCCAAAATACTCGAAGCAATACTTAACAATAAGTTAAGAAACCAAGTAATCATGGAGACATCAATGAGCATGAAACAATTAAGCCATGAATCACATAAATTGGAAACGGGAAAAGGGATCATGTTCAACAACCAAATTGGTGGTGTATAGATACTCGTCACCTCATCTATCACCACACACATGAAAATTCACATAGCAATTAAGTGGAGATTCATATTCCCTCAAGTCAAGGTTAAACCAAGCACTTACCTCAATCTCACAAGCAATAACTGCTCTAGCACAACCTTTTCTTTGGAATTTGCCTCTAACCCGCTCGAATCTAATCACAATTGGTTCAATATCATCAATTATTGCTTAAATGAATCAACTTTAATGAAACTCTATGGTTTTCCTATGTTTTCTTATCAAAATACAAAAATCGACCCCGGGCCTGCTTGGTCTAAACTCGAGGTTCTGACCAAAACCCATTTATCCAATCTCCCCTAAGCCTGGATATACAATTGGTTTTGGAATCCGACCTCAAATCATTATCTAAATCCCCAACTTTTGGAATACCTAAGTTCTACCCAAAACCCCCCAATTTTTACCATGAAAACTCTAGATTTTTGGTTGAAATCTTGTTAAAAGTTGTTAAGGAATGAAAGGAATTAGTTAGAGATCACTTACCAATGATTTGGAGAATATGGGTCTTTCAAAAATCACCTATGGAGGTTTAGGGTTTGAGAGAAGTGAAAAAGAAGTGAAAAACCCGTGTAAAATCTTACTTAACAGGCTGCGGGTCTCGCATTTGCGAACAGGAGTTCGCATTTGCGAACCCTTCGAATTTGGGCAGACATCGCAAATGCGATAAATTTGTCGCATTTGCGACATATTGAAGTCTCACATTTGCGAGATCTGAGGCTGGCCCAAGACTTCGCAAAATGCGAAGTGTGATAGAGGCCTGCCAACACCAGATTTTTCCTGTGCAATTTTTCTTTAAGTCTAGACACTCCGTAGCCTACCCAAAACTCACCTGAGCCCTCAGGGATCCAAACCAAAGATGCACGCAAGTCTAAAAACAACATACGGACTTACTCGTGCGATCAAATCATCAAAAACTACAATTTAACCTTAAAACTAAAGATTTTCTCAAGAACACTCAACTTCCTAACTTTTCAACCGAATGTCCGAATCACGTCAAACCAACTCCGATTCTCATCAAATTTCACAAATAGGACTTAAATATCATAACAAACTTGTTCCGGGCTCCGAAACCAAAATGTGGGCATGATACCAACAATTTCACATATTATTTCATTTCCTTATTTCTTGTAATAACTAGCTGAACAATTTTCTTCAGAAATTATTTCTAAGGCTAGGGACCTCAGTATTCAACTCCGGGCATGCGCCCAAGTCCCATATTTTACTGCGGACCTCCCGGGATCATCAGAACACATACCCGAGTCTATTTACTCAAAATATTGACCAAAGTCAACTAAAACCAAATTTTAACTCTAGAAATTATTATTTCTCATATTTTCATGTAAAAGCTTTCCGGTTTCATGCCCGGGCTGTGCATGCAAATCAAGGTAATTAAAATTAATCTGTTTAAGGCTAATGAGCCTGGAATAGAGTCTTAATTCATAAGATGACCCTTTGGTTCATCACAATCTCCACCTCTAAAACAAACGTTTATCCTCGAACGGGCATAGAAAATTACCTGAACTGGCAAACAAGTAGGGATATCTACTATGCATGTCCGACTCGGACTCCCAAGTAGCTGCCTCGACGAGATGACCCTTCCATTTCACTCGAACTGAAGGATAACTCTTTGACCTCAATTGATGAACCTGCCAGTCTAAAATGGCCACCAGCTCCTCCTCGTAAGTCAAATCCTTGTCTAATTAGACAGAGCTGAAGTCTAACACGTGGGACGGGTCACCATGATATTTCTGGAGCATAAATACATGAAGTACCGGATGAAATAAGGATAACCTTGGAGGCAACATGAGTCTATAAGCTACCTCCCCCACTCTATCAAGAATCTCAAATGTCCTGATATACCTAGGGCTCAAATTGACCTTCTTCCCAAATCTCATAACACCCTTCATGGGCGACACCCGAAGTAATACTCTTTCTCCAACCATGAATGTCACATCGCGAACTTTACGGTCGGCATAACTCTTTTTCCTGGACTGAGCTGCACGAAGTCGATCATGTATGACCTTGACCTTATCTAAGGCCTCTTGAACAAAGTCTGTACCCAATAACTGACCCTCTCCCGGCTCAAACCATCCAATTGACGATCTACACCGTCTAACCTATAATGCCTCATGCGGAACCATCTGAATGCTCGACTGGTAGCTATTATTGTAGGCAAACTTCGCTAACGACAAGAATTGATCCAAGAACCTCCAAAGTCAATAACACAAGCGCGGAGCATATTCTCTAAAATATGAATATACGCTCGGACTATCTATTCGTCTGGGGATGAAATGTTGTGCTCAACTCAACTCGTGTACCCAACTCAAGTTGAACTGCCCTCCAAAAGTGCGAGGTAAAATGTGTACCTCGATCAGAAATAATAGACACGGGTACACCGTGAAGGCGGACAATCTCTCGAATTTATATCTCTGTCAACCGCTCTGAAGTATAAGTACTTGCCACTGGAATGAAATTGCTTGATTTAGTAAGCCTATCCACAATAACCCAAATGGCGCTGAACTTCCTCTGAGTCTGTGGGAGTCCAACAACGAAGTCCATAGTGATACGCTCCCACTTCCACTCAGGAATCTCTATCTGTTGAAGCAAACCACCGGGTCTCTGACGCTCATACTCACTGCCTTCCTACTCAATGCATCAGCCACCACTTTGGCCTTCCCCGGATGGTACAATATAGTGACATTATAATCTTTCAGACAATCTAACCATCTCCTCTGCCTCAAATTAAGATCCTTTTGCTTGAACAAGTACTGAAGACAACGATGATCTGTGTAAACCTCACACGGCACACCATAAAGATAGTGCCTCCATATTTTCAATGCGTGAACAATGGATGCCAACTCTAAGTCATAGACAGGATAATTCTTCCTATGAACCTTCAACTGTCGAGACGCATATGCAATCACCTTTCTATCATGCATTAATACAGTACCTAATCCAATACGAGATACACCACAATACACCGTGCATAATCCTGAACCCGTGGGCAATACCAATGTTGGCGCCTTTGTCGCGCCCTCTTTTCCTCGCGAAATCGGGTTTCAAAATTCATTTGGGACAACTCCCTTCCTTTTGGGAAAGGGAGTATGAAAATTGAAGAGTCGCCACCTAACGAATTTAAGGTACGTTAGGGAACCTAATGCAAATAACTCATGAAACCAGTCTACATTACCAGATATTGGGTAAGGGTTTGAAATTACCTTGAGGGGAAGGTATTAGGCACCCCTCGAGGTCTACAATGGTGGGTCCCGGCCAAACTTACTTGGTGAATTAGTCATTTAACAGATAAGCAGTCTAAGCACACATATGTAAAAAGATAGGGAAGTCCTAAGTTATTAGCCTATAGGATCACATCTGTACAATGCCCGATAATCCTTCCTCAACTAGAGGGGTTACACGTACCATTAATGCAAAACTCATGTTTGCCTCCCCAAATAAACAGGCAATTAGCACGTCTCAAACATCAAGATTTCAGATTTTTCAGAAAAGATCCTAGAACATGATATCTAGGTGAGCATGACAAATAGAGAATGTGCAACATTATGTTAAGGCAAAGCGGTAAAGACCTAATCAATTTGCCTACTGGTTTTTCAGAACATGTTGAATCTGGGCAGTCACAAATAATTAAGCAAAGCATTGTTTTACAATTTGAAAGATTTCAATCATCCTACAGGCTTGCCTAGGCGTTGAAATTGCTTTTCAACATTCTTATAGACATGACGGTTATTGACTTAGGCGATGTAGACATGATTTAAAGCGAATACAAACACAGTCCTAAAGTAGGATTTCTAATGCACACAGAGGATGTACATTTTTATTATGCAGAATTACAGAGGTAACTTAATAACAGGATTTCTAGGCGATCACGATTATGCAGAATTCTGTAACAAGTGAAGTAATGAGCCTACAACACATTGCCTAGTATTCCAAGTGATCTAAAAACATAGTAAACACAATATAAACCTAACGCATGATTGCTAATGTGAATAACATAATATGAGCCTAAAGCATGATCTCTAATGCAAGTAAACAAAATTTAGACCTAAAGGAAAGATTTCTAATGCAAGTAAACACAATATAAACCTAAGGCATGATTTCTACCCGGTTTCCCTACAAAAATCCATATACGAATCCCCCACTTTACTAATTTTCCCAATATCTGTTTACAATGGTTATTATTACAGATCATAAATGAATGGATAAATGATAAATATAAGCTATGCTATAGGGAGCTTGAGATAGGCCCAAAGTGAACATGGAAATACCAGGCCTTCAAAACAGTCCAGGATGCCGAAGTCTCATAACCAATAGGGTGTCCTGGTGTGTCAAAGTTCCCTAAGGACCTCAGGGATCCCGGACAATGCTCACACCAAGATCTTTTGGGTAGGGAAGTGTTTATGTGCAGTGTGGAAAAGGCCAGTCCCAGTGTTCCAGAGTTCAGAGGAATCTCATGGATTCCTATGCAGTACACACACTGGAGGGGCAGAACTTAAGTAATCTAAGAGTAGAAGTGAGAGCTTGACATAGTTGGAATAACTTTGGGAAAGCAGTATAGGAGTAAAACATTTAGAAGTGAAAAGAATACTTTAGGAATGGACACAGTTTGGGAAAACATATTAAGAATAAAAATATTTTGAAAACATTATGAGGAAAGAAAGGTTCAATAAGCCACAGCAAAGTCACAAAGCTTAATACTACCTAGATTCAAACTTAGTTTGTTAATTAACTCTAGGTGAGGACAGGATATTTTACAGATAGGGATCAGGGGTTAGGAACACAGGAATCAGAAACATAAAACAAGAGAGCGCATTAAGCAACAAGGACAGACAAGGGTCAATTGACATTCAACAACCAAATTCATAGCATTCATTAAAACATAGACTACTGATTTAGAGTCCTAACAGGAAGCCATACTTGATGCTAAAGGAGTAATATACTGTAAAGCATAGAGACTAAGTGCAGGGATAGTCATGCTGAGGACAGGGGTCTAATTACAAAGAATTAGTCATGCCAATTGAAGTTAGTGGACAGAAGAGATAAGGGCACTAAACATAAAAGTAGACATATTGGTTTAAGCGATAAACAAACTGGAAACTTAAACAGGAATATCATGTTGATTAAAGCAACAGACATGGAAGAATGAACTTAAACATGCATGATCAAAGCAGTAAACAAGAAAGAATGTAGCATTGAGTACATAAGCGATTGAACTAGTGCAGAAGAGACATAGATCATGGAGCCACATATAATCATATAGGTTTGGACTTCATAATGACATTAAAGATAGAAACATACAAGTTAAGAAAGCAAAAGCAAAAGGTAAAGTAGGCAGGATTCAACAGTCTAGCCTTGGCTTTCAGCCGGCTAGACAAGTGATGAACACAAGTAGAAGAAAGAGAGATGAGAGAGTTTTTGTGTGTGTGTGTGTTTGAACTACTCTCGTCCCTTTAAGAGGCAGAATGAGAGTGCCTATTTAAAACTTAGGTAGTAAAACAAATAAGGTAAAAGAAATCAAGGTAAAATCAATTAGAATTAGTCAACCAATCACAGAACCAATTCATATAGGGTGTCCGGAAAAGACCCCTTTAATTGGGGAATAGTCAATTAACGAGGTTCAATTAAGGTAATAAATCAAAAATCATACCATATAAGGAATCATTCAAGTCCCAAATTGTATTGATAACTAATTAAGGCAAGTAAAAATAAGGAAACAGGTCACAAATAAGGAAACCAGTAAAATTCCAGCACACTAATTTTAACAGGTCCATTAATAGGAAACAATCAGTAAAAATCTTCAATGAGTATTGATTTCATAGGAAAGAATTATTTGAATCCTTAAGTAGAAATCAACCAAGTAAAAATCCCAAAGGGTTTTGATTTTAACAAAAAGGAAAGTTATTCAGATCCTTAACAGAAGTCAATCAAGTAAAAATCCCACAAAATATTGATTTTAACAAGGAAAATCATTTAAATTCCTAAATAGAATAAGTTAATAGGACTGGTTCACATAGATAAGCCCAATATCGAAACAAAAATTGAAGAAATAAGTATAACACACATAAACATTTAGGGTTCGAGCATACATATGAAGATTAACCAAACATGTAAAGAGGTGAATAGATTAACCAATTGAAAGTAAAACCCTTAGAGGAAAGCCTGGGAAGAAGCCTAGTTTCAGAAAGAGTGACTAAAATCGAAGCAGTTTAATTAAACAAGAGATTTCTAAAGGAAAACACCCAATAATACTCGAATCACTTCAGATCTATAAATATCTAAGAAGATTTAAACAGTAGTGAAACTAGGGTTTTCAGAAAATAGTAGAGATAAAGAGAACCGGTCAAAACCCCATGGATTCGTACTAAAAACAAAGAGGAAATCCATACTCACAAACGAAAATGGCCTGAGACAAGTCGGTAAACAATTTTCAGGCAAGAATCTGGTTGAATCTCCACGATATCCTTCTAAGGGATCATGAAATCAAATAGCCAGGGAGTATATGAGACTGGTGGTGGTCGGAGAATGCACAAAAACATCATAGAAGGGAGCTTCTCGTCGGTGACAGCGATTAGGGTTAGGGTAGGTTGAGAGAGAATTGGAGATTAGGGAAGTGAGTGATGGCGGAATGAGAAGAATGGGGGGAGGGGGGGTTAGGGGGGGTTAGGGTTGGTTGGGGATTAATAAGGTAAGTTTAATAGTGGACCGTTGGTCTAAAAGATCAACGTGGTTTGTGTAGGTGCAGATCGGGCTTAAGGGTTTTGTGTTGATATTATAAAGGATAAATACCCCAATAATTAATAAAAAAGAAATAATTTATAAAATAATTAACAGATTACAAAATAATTTTTGTGCATAGAAATGTTTTAAAATAATTATTCATTATTTTTTTTGAAATGCAACATGCCACTTTTTGTTAAAATAATGTAATAATGCATGCACGGGCTATAATTGCAAAGTTATTACAATTATAACCCAAGAAATGTAAATGTGATTATTTGTGAAGTAATTTAAGCTTAATATAAACATAAATAGAAAATATTAAGCCATGAAATTTTTATAAATTCATTTGTGATGCAATTAGTAATTATTTACATAATAAAAATACTGGGATAAATTAATAAAAATCCTTAGAAGAAATGCATAAATTACGGAAAAATATCAATTGATGCCAATGCATAGTTTTGAAGGTATATATGCACTTTTAAAAATATTATAGGAAAAATTGGTGACAATAGCTGCCCCTCTTTACCGGGAAGGATGAAAGAGTTGTCGGGTAAAGATATGATGGCCAATTTTGACCGAGCGAGATGATTTGAGAGATTTAGGCCGCACTCTGGTTTCTGAGCTGCCTACATATCCCTAGTTTTACAGGAATCAGGCCGTGTGTAGTTCTGGATTCATCGCCGGAGTATACCAATGAAGTTACCACAAGGACGGCCACGAGATTTCGGGATGGTTATGGTGAGTGGTCAGGTTTGAGATAATTTGTAGGAACTGGAGCGGGATTGCTCCTGTTGGGATAACGGTTGCTTATCAGGTCACCTACAAGTAAAGAGATACTACGAGCATATATTGGTGTAAAAATTTAAACACGATGCATATTCCCTTCAGACCATGAGAATTGTCTTCGGACGGTTAGGATGGCGTCTTTAGACCATGATGTCCTGGGCCATGAATTGTTCAGTGAGGGATTCACAGACCATGAAATGATGTTCTCGGGCCATGAAAATGGTGCCTCCGAACCATGACGCCTTTGAATAATGATATGCAACTTTGATAGATCCTCGGCCATGGCATGGTGTCTTCCGGCTATGAAGACGATGCCTTTAGACTATGACACCTTTGGACAGGTTGGCGATATTTCAGCCTATGAGATGCAATGATATGATGTCGAAAGCAAAAAGACAAGGCTTATTCTTGTGAAG
Source organism: Nicotiana knightiana (assembly GCA_005239525.1). NCBI lineage: Eukaryota > Viridiplantae > Streptophyta > Magnoliopsida > Solanales > Solanaceae > Nicotiana > Nicotiana knightiana. Next base: position 103,041 of record ML421675.1, on the reverse strand, counting down.
TTGAGGGAAGAGTGTATTGGTAGAAAAGCTTTTCACACGTAAGCCTACTCTTGACAACTCAGCCAGTTATGTGGACACAGGAGAATGCGACAACTGGATGTGATTCTTTGAAGAGGTACGGAACAAAGAGGCACGATTCAATAAACCCTCGAGCTCATCAGCCACGGGAAACTCAACCTGATCAAGACATGGAAGAGACACGGTCAAAATGAATCTGGATAAAGCTACGGGCAGATTCAAGTACCCACAAATGATTACTCGTACGTTATGTAACCGTACCCCAATTACCGTTATCCTTTGTAACGCCCTATTAATGTCATAATTAGTCATTAATGGGCAATCATAGCAAGAGTTGTACGTTATATCAAGGAATATCTTATATAAGGGAGGGGAATACATCTTGTAAAGGCATCTGATTCTCAAATACAATCTACTTTACTTTTCTACACTTCTGCAATATTGTCTATTATTTATTTTTCTCTATTTCTTTGATTATCAGTAACCCGTGTTCATCCTAGAAATAACTTTAGTCAAAGGATCTAATTCTTCGGTTAAACAAATTAGTTCCGTTACCGGGAATCTGATAATCTTTGTTTGCTTTTCAAGCGATATCCTCTGAACTATGTCGAACTCCAACGACAACAACCAGCAAGGGAATGAAACCCCAGTTCCATCACCTTCAAGAACCCCACGTGGTTCAAAGGAACAATCCCCAGAAAGATCCAATAACAACAATGATAATAATGATCAAACGGTGGAACAAGATCAAGTAAAGCAAATGATTGCAGAGTATGTGAGCCAAGCTTTGCAAGAATTTGCGAGGGGATTACCGGCAGCGCTACCTGCACCACCGACACCCCCCCCCAATAATAACATCACCATGGAAAATCCTCAATCTGGGTTGGCAAACTCAGGAAGGATAGATACTCCTAATGAATCTCTCGAAGCGAGACCAGGTATATCTAATAACTCTGAATTACAAATTTACTGCTAACCATGCAGAAACAGATGAAGAAGCAGAACGATCGCATCGAACAAATTCCTGGAGTGCCGCCTATTATCAAAGGCATTGATGTTGATAGGTATTCTCAAAAACCTTGGAAGCCAAGTGCGACTCCCTTGCCTATACCCAAGAAGTTTAAAATTCCTGACGTTCCTAAATATGATGGAACAACTTACCCACGTGAACATGTGATTGCTTTCACTACCGGAGTAAAAGGCAACGACTTAACAAAACAAGAGATTGAATCAGTCCTTGTTAAAAAATTTAGGGAAACACTTACCAAAGGATCCCTAACCTGGTATTCTCTTCTCCCTGAAAATTCTATTGACTCATTTGTTGAGCTTGCAGATTCATTTATAAAAGCACACTCTGGTGCACAAAAATTTGAGAAAAGAATGGAAGACATATTCAAAATAAAACAAGGAGACATGAGTTTGTAGACAGGTTTCAACGAGAAAGAATGCAATTACCTAGGGTGCCTGATAATTGGGCAGCCATGGCATTTGCAAGAAACCTAAACGATAAGAGCTTAGAAGCCACGAGACGACTTAAGGGAAGTCTAAGAGAATTCCCCGCTACAACATGGAATGATGTATATAACAGGTATAGTACTGAACTCAGAATAGAGGAAGATATCATTGCTCGTTCAAGAGATGAAGATCATTCCAGATCCAGACATCCTGAATCAGACAGAAGATCAGGTAAAAATAGGTACGATCCTTACTTAGGACCCTCGGGACGTGATATTCCTCCCAGGTTCGAAAACACTAGGTCAGACTATAGAACACCAGGAAGAGACGTAGTCTCATCCTCATCTAGATCCAGAAAAGATCAAGATGAACGACCTAGAGGTAATACCTGAATTGGGAATCATACCTTTAATACAAGTACTACTGAATTTGTCTCAATATTGAGGAACATGGGAGACAAGGTTAAGTGGCTCAAAGAAATGCGATCAAATCCAAATAGAAGGAACCCAGATCACTGGTGTGAATTCCATAACGATCATGGGCACAAGACTGCGGATTGCAGATTTTTAGAAGGTGAAGTAGAAAATTTAACATGGCTATTTAACAGAATTGTTTAGTGATAAAGGTAAATAGGAATATATGAGGAACATGCAGGAGCCCTCAAAGCCTCTTTCTCCAAAACGAACCGTCAATGTGATACACGGAGGTGAAGAAGTAAACGGAGTGGTCTGCAAAACGACCACAAAGTTCACAATTACACATGGAAAATGGGTTCATGAAAATCTAGAAGCGGACGATATAACCTTTGATGATGCAGATATCGGCGGATTAATGCTTCCTCACAACGATGCTCTGGTAATATCTTTACTTATTCATGACACTAACGTAAAAAGAGTGTTGATTGATCCAGGTAGTTCAGTCAATATCATTTTGCTAAGAGTCGTGGAAGAAATGCTATTGGGGAATTAAGTAATCCTAAGGGCACGAGCCATATCAGGGTTTGATAACTCCACGGTTATAACAAAAGGATAAATTGAGCTTAGCACTTATGCTGACGGGGTGATCAAAAGCACCAGGTTCCAAGTCATCGATACTGACATGGCTTGTAAGGTAATCGTGGGAAGGCCATGGAGTCACGACATGAAAGAAAACCCTCCACCTTACATCAGGTAATTAAATTCCCCTCTGAATTGGGGATTCAGCAAATTAGAGGCGATCAGCAAACCGAAAGAAATATAAACTCTGTGGTACACCACAACAAAAAAATAGAGGTGGAAGAATCACAAGATAAGGGAATCTCCTGAGCAGGTAACACCGCCCAAACAGGCATGGAAGAAATTACTATCCAAATAGGTGCGGAAGGTATTATTTCTAAAACAGGTACGAAAGAAAATACTTACAAGAAGGTGAATAAAGTTTCCACGGAAGGTGCATTAGACCACACGGATGCAGATTCCAGACTGGACGTCATTCATGAACCGGAGGAAGACGAGCACATCAAAACAACTACGGAAGAGCTCGAAGCTGTTCCATTGTCTGAACAGAAAGTGTATATAGGGACGAGGCTGGGCCCCGGTCGAAGAGGTAAGTTAATTGATTATTTAAAGGCTAACGTAGACTGCTTTGTGTGGTCCCACTCAGATATGAAAGGCATCCCATTAGAAGTGATGACTCATAAACTAAATGAAGATCCATCTTTTGTACCTATTAAGCAGAAGAAAAGAAAGCAAGGACCATTCAAGAACCAAGTGATTGACGAAGAGGTACAAAAACTCTTGAAGATTGGTTCAATACGAGAGGTAACGTACCCTAACTGGATAGCTAACAC
>ML421675.1:45492-99728 GCA_005239525.1 Nicotiana knightiana | reverse complement strand
TTAGATGCATATTCTGGTTATAATCAGATTAAAATGGATCCCTCAGATGAGGAAAAAACTTCCTTCATTACAAACATGGGGACTTACTGTTATAAAGTTATGCCTTTCGGCTTGAAAAATGCTGGAGCCATCTATCAAATTTTAGTGACTAAAATGTTCCAAGAACATTTTGGAAAGACGATGGAAGTTTATATTGATGATATGTTGGTAAAATCAACACAAGCGGAAGACCATTTCCAGCATCTCTCTACTACTTTTGATATTTTACGCAGGTATAATATGAAGCTAAATCCAGAAAAATGCGCTTTTGGAGTGCAATCAGGTAAATTTTTGGGTTTCCTTGTATCGAACAGAGGAATAGAGGTAAACCCCGCTCAAATTAAAGCTATAGAAGAAATACCTGATATTTTAACAAATAAAAAAGAAGTTCAAAGACTAACAGGGAGAATAGCAGCTTTGGGAAGATTTATTTCTAAGTCTTCCGAAAAAAGTTTTAAATTCTTCTCAGTTCTCAAAAAGCAGAATCAGTTCGAATGGACTGAAGAATGTTAGCAAGCCCTCAAGAATCTGAAGATTTATCTATCGAAACCACCATTGCTTTCAAAGCCAAAAGAAGGGGAAAGATTGTACATCTACCTAGTTGTTTAAGAAATTGTTGTAAGTGCAGTACTGGTAAGAGAAGAAAAAGGTAATCAATCGCCTACCTACTATGTAAGTAAAACTTTGCTAGATGCTGAAACTAGATATCCACATCTGGAAAAATTAGCCTTAGCTTTAATAATGGCATCTAGAAATTACGACCATATTTTCAATGTCACCCAATCACTGTTGTGACTTCATATCCTTTAAAAATTAGTCTGCATAAACAAGAATTGTCAGGAAGATTAGCCAAGTGGACCATAGAATTAAGTGAGCATGAAATAATCTATCAGCCTAGGACTGCAATTAAGTCTCAAATACTAGCTGATTTTGTTGTTGATTTTAGTAATAGCATTATCCCTAAAGTAGAAAAAGAGTTACAACTTTTTAATGGTGCTAATCCAGGCCTATGGACCCTATTCACCGATGGCTCCTCAAATATAAAAGGTGTCGGCTTAGGCATAGTCTTAATATCACCGACGGGTGAAAAGACACGGCAAGCTATCAAGTGTTATCCTATAACTAACAATGAAGCAGAGTACGAAGCTATTATTGCAGGGCTTGAATTCACACGGGAGCTCTCAATCAAGCAAATCGTGATAAAAAAACGACCCCAACTGGTAGTAAATCAGATGCAGGGGACTTATATTGTTCGAGAGACTCGAATGCAACAGTATCTTGAAAAAGCACAAGATCTCGTGAGACAAATCAAAACATGGAAGGTAATGCAAATACCTAGAGAGGAAAATGTAGAAGCAGATGCATTATCTAACCTCACAGCAGTCACAATAGTAACAAACAAAGACAGTGCAATTGTCGTCCCACTATTCCACTCAATGATCGACCAGGACAGGAATGAGGTAACTTTCAACAACTTAAGCTAGGACTGGAGAAACAAAATTCTTAATTTTTTGCAGAATGGCACCATACCTGAAGACAGGAAAGCAGCTCAAGCACTTCACCACAAAGTTGCACGGTACTGCTTTATTCGCAACTCGCTTTATCGCAAGATGTTCGAAGGACCCCTAGCTAAATGCCTCTGACCTAACCAAACAGAATTTGTGATGAAAAAAGTCCACGAAGGACACTATGGAAATCACTCAGGGGCGAGATCCTTAGTGAAAACCCTAATCAGCGCTGGATACTATTGGCCTAAGATGGAAGAAGAAGCCGAGAACTTCGTATCCAAATGCGACAGATGTCAAAGGTCTGCCAATAACATGCATCGACCAGCGGAATTACTGCATCCAATAATATCCCCATCGCCTTTCATGAAATGGGGTATGGACATAGTGGAACCTCTTCCCACAGCTAAAGGAAAGGTACGATTTTTGCTCATGCTAACCGACTATTTTACAAAATGGGTAGAGGAAGAAGCGCTCAAATAAGTGCGAGAAAAGGAAGTTAAAAGCTTCTTATGGCAAAACATAATATTCCACTTTGGGATACCAAAGGAGATTGTGTGCGAGAATGGCCCACAATTCATAGGCGCGCAAATTACAGAATTCTTCGAAAGCTGGCAAATCAAGCAGATCACTTCAACATCATACCACCCCGTGCCTAGTGGTCAAGCTGAGTGAACGAATAAAGTCATCATCAACAATCTAAAAAAGCGGTTGGATAAATCCAAAGGAAACTGGTCTGATGAGTTACGAGCAGTACTATGGGCATACAAAACAACTTCAAAAATAGCCACGGGAGAAACCCCGTTCGCACTTGTCTATGGATCAGAATTCTTAATACCTGTGGAGATTGGCGAACCAAGCATAAGGTTCACAACAGTCATAGAGGAAGAAAACGACGACGAATTAAGGACCAATCTGGACCTGCTCGAACCACGGAAAGAAGTAGCACTGATACGGATGGCATCTCAAAAGCAAATCATAGAGCGTTATTACAACCGTAAAGCTCATCTTAGGTACTTCAAGACTGGGGACTTCGTCCTCAAAAAATTCTTTCAATCAACGAAAGAAGCAGGCGCAGGAAAGCTAAATCCAAACTGGGAAGGACCCTACAAAATTCGCGGCATAGCTGGGAAGGGAGCCTATGAGTTGGAAGCTATGGACGGCAGAGTTCTACCAACAAGCTGGAACGCCATCCACCTAAAGAAGTATTACTTCTAAGGAAAAGAAATACCCCCGGTCAGGTATCACACGTTCGATTTTATTTTGAACATTTAAAAATTTTACTAACTTTTTTAGATGATAGACATAAAGCTAACCCTCACCAAATGATGATATTAGACCTGCAAAGACGCGGGGAAATAACACAATTCCCGGTCTAGGGTTACACTTTATGATGGACGTTTTAAAGGGGTAAGTAGTCATCATCTAAAAAACTATATACCTTCGAGTCCGGAATGTTTTTCCTTTTCAGGAAAAGGACCACAAGGAAGGAATAATCAAGGGCTCTAGATATCACTCTTCAAAGCTAAAACACTTGGGGGACTATACAGTATGGAAGGCTAAGACAAAGAAAAGAAGACTATCAGTAAGTCAAAAGCTCGAGCATGAAGTCCCATCTACCCAACAAGACAAGTGATACGAGTAGAATCGAAAGAGATCAAAAGAGTCATCCAAATACAAAGCCTAATGCAAAAATACAAAAAACCTTCGAACATGTTCAGGATGAAAGGCAAAATATTAGTCACGAGGAAGAAATGTACATCTTTATACTTACTCAAAAAAACTATTATCAAATAAACAGTTATGAATGAACGATCAAAATCCATGTATTTGTTCAGAAAACTGTTGTCAGATGAAAAAGCATTTTCCTCGTACTTATTATAAAAATGTTATCAATAAAAACAGTTGCGGGTAGAAACCCCAATCTTTATAAAAACTGTTACTAGTGCAAAACAGTTGTTCCCTTGTATTAATATCGAAAAACTATTACCTATGAAAAACAGTTACGAAATACATGGGTATATCGAATATGTTAAACAAAAACAGTTGCAACATGAGTTTTAGACGATAATCAAACACATGTAAAATGTCGTGGAAGTTCAAACAAAAAAAAACGTTCCTTGGAAACATTCTTAAATATGTGAAAAATTCCTATCACTCTATTGAATTATTACACCTTTATGAAGTTGAGACCTCTTCTTCATTAATTGTCGATCAAAAAGGGCCCTCTTCCATAAATTATGCCTACTACAAAAAGGCACACATTTAATACGACACCGTGCCTATTACGAAAAGGTATGAGTAATCTAAAGCATTCTATATGAAAAACTTAGAGGTAAAACTAAAACCTCGAAAAATGAAGCATGCAAAAGACTTAAAGAGTGAACAGAAACTCAACAAAGTCATACTAGCATTAATATACTAAAACGGCTAAGTAAAAACTAAGTATTAACTTATACTTACCCGTATAGAATTTTTATACATTGAGGTGCCCCTAAGTTGTCATTTGGGGACTTTAAAGAGATCCAAATTTACCCCCGATGGGACTGGGGGTAACCACCAATTGAGACGAAGATAAGAAAAAAGGGTGAACCAACTTCTTAAAGTTCTTCAGGAGGGGGGTTGACTTCACTAGTAGAAGGAGCGGGAGCAACTGGGGATGAAGAGGCACGAGCAGTAGGAGTCTCACTATCAGGTGAAGAGAGGTTATGAATTTGTTGAGCCTTCTCCATGGCTTCCTTAGTTTTAGCTATTTCAGCACTAAGGTCGAAACACACTTGACTCATTTCCGTCAATGTGTCAAGGCGAGAATTCATATACACCCAGCTCACATCAACAGTAGCTACCTCTTCAAGATCTTCATAATCCCTTGCCCATACTTGAAGCTCAGCTCTCAATCCGTCACTCTCTGCTTCAGCAGCTTCATGGGCGGCCCTTAACGGCATAATCGACTCCTCCAGAGTTTGAACTTTATCTAAAGCATTACGAAGGTCCTCTTGAGTACGAGTATGTGATTGCACGAGCTCACCTGAGTATTCCTCCTTCTGCCCCAGCAAATTTTTCAAGTCTCTAATCTCCTCTGAGGCGCGGGACAGCTGCCCAGCAAATGAGGACTCCAGAACACTCTTGTCTTTATCAGCCTGACTTGAAGAAGCCTTCTCTACTGCCAGTTCTGCCGCCATGAGCCTCATCTACCGCTTCAAGTTACTCCTTTCCTATTCTAAGGCATCCATGTCAATCCTTAGGCTATCATATTGTGCCTTCCAATTATTAGCATCGGCCTGCAATTCTTTTGTCTCCTGATCCGTATTTGAAATCCTCTTCATGAGCTCCATGCCTATAAGATTAATCTACAAGAAGTAAACCAATTAGATATGATAAATTTCATATACGAAAATGAAAGAGGTTAACTTGTATCATACCTTCAAAGAGGTATGCACAACTTCAATGGCCTATGTAAGAGCACTATGGCTGGCTAGCTTGGCTTTCTCAGTGGGACCTATCAAAGGCTTGCGCCACACTTTGGGCTCACCCATTTTCTTGAAAAGATTCCCCTCAGCTGGAACCTCTATTATCACCTACCGCATCTCTCTGCTGGAAGACCCTACTTCCCTAGCAGAAGGCAAGGAAGCAGGAAAAGATAAAGTAACAACAGGCACGGAGGGTTGAAGAACTAGAGAATCCATGGGCAAAGCAGCAGGCACGGAGGATTGAAGAGTTGAGGAAGCCACGGACAAAGCAACAGTAGAAGCCGTAATAGCCAAAGGACCAGATGAGACAGCTTCTCTTAAAGAAGCAGGAAAAACAGCAGCTAAAGGGACATCATCAGGAGCAACGTCAAAACCTTCATGGAACAAGTAATCTACATACTTATGAATGGGGGAATGTGAAACATCTTCAAAGGTAGAGGGCTCAACGAGAGACACGGAAGGCAAAGTCATGGGTGTAGACTCATCGTCCGAAACCACTCGCCTTCTCCATGGCCTGCGCACCAAAGCACCCTTTTCTTCTTCTTCTTCTTCTTCTTCTTCTACGAAATAGGACTCACCAATCTTCCTCTTCGAGGAAGACGAACCAATAATAATTTCTTGGGCCTGAGCCAAAGATATTTTCGAGATAGATGAAGCAGACACCCCACGAGCAGAGAACCCTATCAAAAGGGAAAAACTTAAGCGACAGAGAAAGAAGAGGCTCCAGTAAGGAAAGAAGCAAGAACAAAAGCTTCACTTACCGTGAGTCTTTACATGTCAACCGTACCTCCCAGCAAAGTACTTCCAAGATCTCTCATCTAAAAGAGCAACGAACAATAATTTTTCTACCCAATCGCGGATACCGGAGACATTCTCAACAGTACCCTTGATTGATGAGAGAAGAAGAAACAGATATGGTGTTAGTAAAACATCTCAAGTCAGAACGAGGAAAAGTAAATAGATGTAAGCTAAAGCATACTCACGTGCACGATTCCACTTCTCGGGGAAGGGAAAATTTTCTTCACCCACTAAACCAACAGTGGGTACAGCAACATACCGGAGGTACCAACCCCTATCCTTATCATCTCCAGGGGTTACCAGCACTCTTTTGCTCCTAGCAGTCAGAGTAAAAACCCCTTGACGAAACAATTTAGGAGAGTAGATATGAATAAGATGGTTAAAAGTAAAAGGAACCGAGGCTAAAGAAGCTAAACTCCTAAGACATGCGACAACTCACCATACAAGCGGACCAACTTGTCCTAAGAAGATATTGAAGAAACGACATAATTGAATTATGACTGGATCAATGGGAGGTCTAAACCCTAGAGTAAAAGGGTACGTATAAACAAAAGAGCATCCCGTCTTGTAAGATGTTATTCTTTGATTGTTACTCGGAATGTAGATAGGGAAATCAGGCCTCCAAAAATACTCCCTACGAACAAGGGAAATCTGACCCTCAGTAATAAGGGTTGGATACCTTTCGACACTCTCAAGAGAAGAAGATTTGTCTATGAGAACTTGATTATCACTAGCAAAGACAAACTCAACAGGAACAATTTCATCAACTCCAGGTTCACGAAGGCGTTCACCTCTACCTCTAGACAAAGACCGGGAAGCCCTAAACCTCGGAGAAACTAGAGACCTAGAGGAAGGAGGGGAAACTATCTGAGAAGAAGAGGAGCCTCTCGAAGGAGTGGATCCTAGACTCCTAAGTCTACTACCCCTAGTCGGAGCAGAAGATGGCGTTAAATTTTTAATATCTATTACTCTCTGAGGTTGATTTGAAGAAGACATGTTTACAAAGGCAAGAAAAAAGTTCTTTACAAAAGACAAAGTTAGAAAGTGTTCCGTGGAAGTAGAGAAAAGAAGAAAGATATTTATACTTGAGGACAACCGTCAAACATGGAAAAAAAAAGAAAACTAATGATGAAAATTCATAATTGAAGGTGTCACTTCGGGACTAATGCAGCCACAAAAATCCCTAAAAGGTGCCGAGTAAATACTGAACCAATCTGAGAAGGACACATGGTATGAGCATTAAATCGAAGTGACAAATGACGCCTATGATTCAGAGAAGGATACAATGTTTCGAGGTAAAGTGGCGGCAAAATATTCCCTCCATAAATGAGTATCCACTTATCAAATATTAATCGATAAATATATTAGTAAAAAAGAGTTTCACACGTAAGCCTACTCTTGACAACTCAGCCAATTATGCAGACACATGAGAATGCGATAGCTGGATGTGATTCTTTGAAGAGGTACGGAACAAAGAGGCACGATTCAATAAATCCTCGAGCTCATCAGCCACGGGAAACTCAACCTGATCAAGACAGGGAAGAGACATGGTCAAAATGAATCTTTACAAAGCTACGGGCAGATTCAAGAACCCACAATTGATTACTCGTACGTTATGTAACCGTGCCCCAATTACTGTTATCCTTTTTAACGCCTTATTAATGTCATAATTAGTCATTAATGGGAAATCATAGCAAGATTTGTATGTTATATCAAGGAATCTCCTATATAAGGGAAGGGAATACAGCTTGTAAAGGCATCTGATTCTCAAATACAATCTACTTTGCTTTTCTATACTTCTGCAATATTGTCTATTATTCATTTTTCTCTATTTCCTTGATTATCAGTAACCCGTGTTCATCCTAGAAATAACTTTAGTCAAAGGATCTAATTCTGTGGTTAAACAAAGAGTTTTTCCCGAAATAAGAGCAAATAGATAGTGCCGGAGAGACAGCGCTTAGTCTCGGCAAATAGAAAGGCAATGATTGGCCTTATGCAAATAGGAGGCAGAGCTTAGCCTCATGCAAGATTCGGGACTGGGCTTAGTCCCATGCAATGGGAAGGCAGAGCTTAGCCCTATGCAAATATGGAGGCAGGGCTTAGCCTCATACAGATGGAGATAGAGCTTAGTCTCATGCAAATTCGGGACAGGCTTAGTCCCATGCAAATGAAGGAAGAGCTTAGCCTTATGCAAAGATGGAGGCAGGTCATAGCCTCATGCAGATGGTGACAGAGCTTAGTCTCATGCAAAATTCGGGACAGGGCTTAGTCCCATGAAAGATTCGGGACAGGGCTTAGACCCATGAAAATGAAGGCAGAGCTTAGCCTTATGCAAATATGGAGGCAGGGCTTAGCCTCATATAGAAAGAAGACAGAGCTTCGTCTCATGCAAGATTCAGGACAGGGCTTAGTCCCATGCAAGATGCGGAGCAGGGATTAGTCCCATGCAAATGAAGGCAGAGCATATTCTTATGCAAATATGGAGGCAGGGCTTAGCCACATGCAGAATGGAGATAGAGCTTAGTCTTATGCAAGATTCGGGACAAGGCTTAGTCCCGTGCAAATGAAGGCAGAGCTTAGCTTTATGAAAATGGAGGCAGGGCTTAGCCTCATGCAGATGGAGACAGAGCTTAGTCTCATGCAAGATTCGGGACAGGTCTTAGTCCCATAAAAATGAAGGCAGAGCTTAGCCTTATGCAAATATGGAGGCAGGGCTTAGCCTCATGCAGATGGAGACAGAGCTTAGTCTCATGCAAGATTCGGGACAGGTCTTAGTCCCATAAAAATGAAGGCAGAGCTTAGCCTTATGCAAATATGGAGGCAGGGCTTAGCCTCATGCAGAATGGAGACAGAGCTTAGTCTCATGCAAGATGCGGGACAGGGCTTAGTCCTATGCAGAATAGAATAAATAGCTGATGATAGCAGAGTTCTCTTAGCTGGTAGTAGACTTCAGTCTCGCGGTTTTTATGAAGATTATGACTTTGAAGCATGTATATTCTTTGTTCCTGCATCTAAAGAAAAATTATGAGTTCTGTAAAGGGGGAGGTTGGTTTGCGCCTCCGTCGGCTTGCTTTGTTTGGTCCGGGAATATTGTTCAAATCATTGGGGTAGCGTTTTTCTAAACAGAGTTATTTCGCAAGCAAGCATGCATAGCTTTCAAAGGACATAGTAAAATATTTTTAAGAAACCTGTTAGATGAACCAATGATTGTGACACAATCCGAGACATCGCGACTTCTTTTGTCGTTCCTCTTCAAAATTCTGCCCCATTTAGATGGACAAACCTCTCTGACTGTTGTACATGCTGCGAACGGCTGGACTTGCTTCGGAATTTTGGGGGTCCTCCTCAAAATTCTACCCTAATTTTCGATTATGGGGAAAATAAGATTTTTATTGAATTGTGACCAAACCCACAGGGCTACCTACGTATCTCCTCTTAAACGGGAATCAGGTCGAGCGTAGTTCATTTACATTATTTACGGAAACATAAATAATTACACATAGTATCGCTTGACTGCATCTGAATTAATCGATTTTGGCTAGACTTCTCCGTCCATTTCTGCAAGTATAAGGGCTCCTCCTGTCAATACTCTGTGAACCATGTAAGGACCTTGCCAATCGGGAGAGAATTTCCTTTTGACTTCGTCCTGATGTGGAAAGATCTTCTTCAACACAAACTGCCCCAATTGTGAACTATCTCGGCTTGACTCTTTTATTGAAGGCTCTGGACATCCTGATTCGATAAAGTTGCCCATGACACACTGCATTCATCTTTTTTTCTATCTATGAGGGCTAGCTGCCCATAACTGTTCTTTATCCATTCTGCATCGATGAGCTCAGCTTCTTGTATGAACCTCAAGGAAGGAATCTCCACTTCGGCAGGAATAACAGTCAGTAAGTGAGTTTCCCCGGTCGATGTGCAAACTGTGGTACAGTATCCTAATAAAGCGAATGGCAGCTTCTGGTGCCACTGTTTGTGATTTCCTACCTTCTTTCTCAGTATCTTCTTGATATTCTTGTTAGCGGCTTCTACAGCTCCGCTCATCTGAGGTCTATAGGCTGTGGAATTTTTGTGCTTGATTTTGAAAGTCTCACACATGGTCCTCATCAGATCATTATTGAGATTGGAGGCATTGTCAGTGATGATTGATTCTGGAACTCCAAACCGACAAACAATCTGGTCGCGAACAAAATCTGCCACGACTTTCTTAGTCACTACCTTGTAAGATGCTGCTTTGACCCACTTGATGAAGTAATCAATAGCTACCAAGATGAAATGGTGCCCATTTGAGCGGTGGGCTCGATTGGACCAATGACATTCATTCCCCAGGCGGCGAATGGCCAAGGTGAGCTTGTTGCATTGAGCTCATTTGGAAGCATTTTTATCATATCTGCATGTACTTGACATTGGTATCATTTTCGGACATACTGGATGCAACCTGTCTCCATGGTCATCCATAAATAACCGGCCCTAAGTATCTTTTTGGCCAAGACAAATCCATTCATGTGCGGGCCGCAGGTCCCAACATGTATCTCCTCAAGTAGTTTAGAAGCTTCTCTTGCATCGACACATCTCAGTAACCCCAAATCAGGATTTCTTCTGTACAAGGTTCCTCCGTTGTGGAAGAAATTGTTGGACAACCTCCGAAGTGAATTATGAGTATGATTTGCATGCTCTGGGTATTCCGCTTTTGCCAAATATTCCTTGGTGTCGTGACCCAGGGTTTTCCGTCTATCTCTTCTTCAACATGGGCACAATATGTCGGCTGGCTATGGATCCTTACTGGGATAGGATCAATGAAGTTCTTGCCTGGATGTTGTATCATTGATGACAAAGTGGGCAATACATCGGCAAACTCGTTCTGAACCCTGGGAACATGCCGAATTCGTGAACCTCTTTCTCAATTCCTGAACATGGTGCAGATATGGCAATATCTTGGAACTCTTGGTGGCCTATTCTCCTTGTACCTGGTGCACAAGCAAATCTGAATCATCGATTACCAACAGCTCTTGACTATTCATGTTTATTGCCATGTTGAGTCCTAGGATGCAAGCTTCATACTCTACCATGTTGTTGGTGCAGGGAAATCTGAGTTTAGCAGATATCGCATAATGTTGGCCAGTTTCCGATAGCTCCAATGCTGACTCCTTTGAAATTTGTCGCTCCGTCAAAGAACATCCTCCAACCGTCGTAGGATTCAGCAATATCCTCTCCTATGAATAGCACTTCTTCATCGGGAAAATACATTTTCAAGGGTTCGTATTCTCCTTCCACAGGGTTATCAACAAGATGATCGGCCCGTGCCTGTCCTTTGACTGCTTTTTGAGTTACATAAAAAATGTCGAACTCACTCAACAGATTTTCCACTTAGCCAGTTTGCCAGTGGGCATGGGTTTCTGAAAGACATATTTCAGGGGATCCATCCTTGATATGAGGTACGTTGTGTAAGCACATAAGTAATGCCTCAGCTTTTAAGCTATCCAGGTCAAGGCGCAATAGGTACGTTCCAATAGAGAGTACCGCGCTTCATATGGAGTGAATTTCTTACTCAGGTAATAGATAGCTTGTTCCTTTCTCCCTGTCTCATCGTGCTGCCCCAGGACGCAACCGAAGACTCCATCTAACACGGCGAGGTAGAGTAGCAAAGGTCTGGTTGGCTCTAGCAGGACCAAAACTGGTGGTACTAATAGGTACTCCTTGATCTTGCCGAAAGCACTTTGACAATCCTCGGTCCAACTAGTTGCAGCATCTTTCTTCAACATCTTGAAAGTTGGCTCACATATAACTGTGGACCGGGCTATGAACCGGCTGATATAGTTTAGCCATGCTAGAAAACTCATTACATTTTTCTTACTCTTCGGCGGTGGAAGCTCCTGGATGGCTTTGACTTTTGACGGATCCAATTTTATCCCTCGGCGGGTGACAATGAACCCAAGTAACTTTCCGGCAGGGACCCTGAATGCACACTTTGCAGGGTTTAATTTCAGGTTGTACTTCCGCAGTATGTCGAAGAACTTCCTCAAATCTGCTATATGATCTCTGGATTTCTTGGACGTTGTCCACATACACCTCGATCTACTTATGTATCATGTCGTGAAAAATGGTAGTCATAGCCCTCATATAGGTGGCCCCAGCATTCTTTAGACCGAATGGCATCATCTTATAACAGTATATTCCCCATGGTGTAATGAAAGCGGTTTTCTCAGCATCTTCCTCGTCCATCCAAATCTGATGGTAACCGGAAAAACAATCTACAAAGGCCTGGAGTTCATGTCTGACACAACTGTCTATTAAAATTTGTATGTTTGGAAGTGGGAAATCATCTATTAGGCTGGCTCTGTTGAGATCCCGATAATCGACAAAAATTCTAACCATCCCATCCTTCTTCAGAACTGGCACGATGTTGGCTAACCAAGTTGGTTGTTCAACCACCCTGAGGACCTTGGCCTTGATTTTCTTGGTGACCTCCTCTTTGATTTTCATACTCATATTAGGCTTGAATTTCCTGAGTTTCTGCTTTACTGGCGGACACATTGGGTTTGTGGGCAACTTGTGAGCCACAATAGATGTACTTAACTCGGTCATATCATCGTATGACCATGCAAATATGTCCTCATACTCTTTCAGGATCTGTGTGTACTCTTCTTTTTCTGATGGTGATAAGTGAATGTTGAAGCGGATCTCCTTGATAGTTTCGGAATCTCCTAAGTTGATTATCTCAGTTTCGTCCAGGTTTGACTTGGGCTTGTTCTCAAAATCCTCTACTTCCCTGACGATTTCCTCGGGTATGACATCCTCTTCTTCTGAATCACTACATTTTGTTGTGTTACCTCATTACTTGTCACAACTGTTGGTTCATCAAGACAGGAAATAGTAATATTGTATAGATAAATATGAGAGAAAATAGTAATAATAAATATCGATCCATTAAAACATAAAAGCAATTTTCAATAATTTAAACAGCGTTTTTGGAATGCTGGAGATTTTATTTAAAACAAATGCAAAAAGGGAAATCATTTTCTTAGAAAACAACAAAATAAAAAATTTTGTTCAGCCTTGCTGCCCCGGGACTCGTCGGGCCTTGGATGGTTTGACAGTCCAACTCTTGAGGAATGATCCTTTCTCCACAGCTTGGATGGTAGGGCCTTCATCCTCCTCCTCCTCAACAATTACACAACAGTCCATGTCCTCATCCTCCAGGAACAAGTTCCTTAAAGCTGCCAGTGCTTCCTCCTCCTCTGATCCCCATATGATGTCGGTCTGCTGGAAAGTCTGACTCAGTTGTGGTACAGGCTGCTCAAGTGGATAGTACGGACCACACCACGGTGGTGACCAGTCATTGTATTCTTGTCCGGTGTACTGATACCCTAACCCAAAGGTTGTACCATGACTTTTCAATTGTATTGGCTTGGAGATACCCTGAAGGTTTTTGCAAGACCCTTGCCGGGTTCATATCCTCTCCATGCTAGTATACTTTCTATCTTGCTGCTCCACCACTTATCTTTCTCGATTGCATTGACCCGCTCAATGTGATGATAAGTTTCTCCACCGAGCCTTCTTCTATTCTAAACCACCTGGATAGTCTGATGGTTGTAAATGGGGTTTCTCCCATCTCCATGGATAATCACCTCTTGATGGTTCCATTCAAACTTCAGTCTGATGCAAAGTTGATCCCACAGCCCCAGCGGTGTGTATCCATGGTCGTCCTAACAATAGATTATAGGATGCAGATATATCCAGCACATGGAACCCGACATCAAACCATGTAGGCCCCATCTGTAGACAAAGATTGATCTCTCCAATGGTAGCTCTCTGAGACCCATCAAATGCATTCACATTCATAGTCCCTTCTCGTATCTCATACGGGCCTTTTCCCAACCTCTTAAGTGTTGTCAATGGGCAAATATTGACACTGGATCCCCCATCTATCAGAATTCTGGCAATGAAATTATCCTCACATTGCACGGTAATATGCAGTTCCCTGTTATGATTCAAACCCTCGGGTGGCAGCTCGTCCTCGTGGAAGTTGATTTTATGACTTTCCACCACCTGTCCTACCATATTCGCCATTTCTTCGCCAGTGGTGTTGGTAGGTACATATGCCTCACTTAACAATTTAAGAGAGCATTCATGTGCACTTTTGAATTCTGTAGTAGGGACGGGATAGATATTTGAGCTGGATTCTTGTTCAAATGATTGGTGACTGAATACTCCCTTGGTTGCACTTTCCTCCAAAGGCCATTCGGGCCTGTTTCAATAACGGGCGCTATGTTAGAAGCCTGCTTACTGGATTCTCCCAAATTCTCAGGTGTATAGACTCTTCCCGTTCTGGTCATTCCTTGCGCAATGCCGGATTCTTCTATTTTGATCTTTCCTCTTCTTCTAGATTCGGCCACATAATCCCAAGGTACAGCCTTGGTGCCGAAAGGCGGTGTGGTTGACACTGTCACTGTGAATGGTGTGGCTAATTCCACTTCGAATGGAACATGCACAGCTGCGGGGGTGCTATCTCAACTTCAAATGGAACTGATACAGCTACCTCAACCTCCACTAGCGGCTGTATTTGTACTATAATAGGATTGAGCATGATTGTGGGTTTCTTAGGATTGTCACCCTCTTTGATAAGTCCAATTGATCCCTCCAGATCCCATTCTGTCACGCCCGAAAATCGAGGGACGAGACCGGCACCTAACCGGGTGAACCCGGTCAAGCGGACCTGGATTGCCTTTCCTACCCAATGCGTTCTCCCCATATATACAAACTTAAGTTTATTTCTCTTTTAGCATTTCAACAATTGATTCCCAAAAACATACACAATACATACATAACTTTCCAATACGGACCACGATTCCGAATACGTACAGTTACTACCCAAAATACATATAAACACCCACATCATGTCTATGGAGCCTCTACGAATACTAGGAGTTTATACAATACTTTCCGGAAACAAGGCCCCGACTATACGTTACAATACATAACAGACTCAAAAGAGATGGCATGAATTACACACGGCCCCGGGAGGAAGTGGGGCTCACCAGATTTTGCTGAAAGATGAAGAAGAGGCACCACTAACGGCGAGCTGAGCTACCTGCTATGGACCCACCTACATCCATATAGAAGATTTATCACACCCGGCAAAAGGGACGTTAGTATTGTGGAATAGTACTAGTATGTATGAGCAGACTTTACTCAAAGTAAAATCAAGAGGTGCACAGATAGGAAGCAGTTAAAAGAACCAACACATAGTGCACAGTGATACAGAAACAAGTACAATTGAGAGCCTCATAGATTCTTATTTCAACACAATCACATTTCAGCTTTATTACATTTTGTTGCAGCGTGCAACCCGAAACCACCGTAGAGTTTACACTCCACCCTTGTTACCTCTCCACCCTTATTACTTCGTGTTGAGGCGTGCAACCCGATCCCACCGTACAATTTACACTCCACCCTTGTTACCTCTCCACCTTTATTACTTCGTGTTGCAGCGTGCAACCCGATCTCACCGTACAATTTACACTCCACCCTTGTTACCTCTCTACCCTTATTACTTCGTGTTGCGTCGTGCAACCCGATCCCACCAAACCATCACGTTTCATGGTAAACAATAACAACCCACAATTCAATCACAGGGTTTCATATCATCAAGAGTACAATTTCATAACCACCCAACCAATCATATGTTCACAATAGTCTTTACCATCCATTAATTCAACCACAACGATGTTCATCAACAAGAATATAAATTCATTACAACCAACAATCCATATGAAGTTAAGCCACAATAAACCTTGCCAACAGTGAGTCATATACGGTATTTCCATGGTCATTTAGTTCAATTAGATCAATTCACAACCCCCATTCATCACTTGTTACACAACCCTTATCACTTAGATAAATTTACACATTTGAGTTCATTATCATTCTTTCATACCAACATACTCAATCATTTAACGAACCTCGCACATGATAGAGTAATCACATAGAAGTCACTTGTCACAATTTCAATTATCACGATAGTTGACTAAGAAAATCAGAGAATTGAATCTCACACCTCAACACAACCGGACAATCAATTCACATATACTCAGCAAGAAGCTCATACCGAATGTTTGGACACCAACAAGGTGACTCTACAAAGATTAAAGTTAGCCATACATACCTCGAGTCCTCCCCTTTTTAATTTCTATCACAATTCACTGGACCGTCTAGCACCATCAATCTATTCCACAATGTGACATATTTCACTTAGAATTAGGAATCTTGTACTCAATTGAACATTTTATCAAACACTATGTGACCCTTTAGACTACTATCCCTCTTTTGAGAATGATTACCCAAACTTATTTTTCCCTTTACTAGATTTCGGGGTTTAACCCACATGCATGCAAGATTTCACTTTTTATTTTCAAGAACCAGCCTATATGTGTTTTATTCTTACACAAAATCTGAGAAATTGGGGAAATAGAGTGAAGACTTACCTCTTTGAGTGAAGGAGATGACAATAACTTGATAATTTCCGGGCTTGAGTGATTTTGGAAAAATCAAATTGAATGATGCTGAAACCTTCTCTCTCAAGAACTCTCTTCTTATCTCTAGGTTTGGTCAGAAAATACTTAAAAATGAAGGGAATGGGTGTTTTATAAAATAGGGTGTCGGGTCTTAAATTTAGAAAATAGGAGCCCCGACACAGAGATGCGATCAGGAATGCGATCCTGTCGCATAGTTGGCCTTCAAATGGGCCAAAATGGGAACCACACTTCCCACGTATGCCACCACTATGCGGTCCGCATACCTGTTATGCGATCACATAGTGCGTCGCCTAACCTCCCTCGCAAAAACCATGGGGTAAGAACGCGACAACTATGTGGTCCGCATACCCAAAATGCGATCGCATTCCGGGCCGCATAGTTGTCCTTAATTTGGACAGACTACTTTCCAGGTATGCGACCACTATGCGGTCCGCATACCTGTTATGCGATCGCATAGTGCGTCGCATAACGCGCAATTCCTGGAAAATTCAATCTTTCAAGTTCTGGGATACTTTTTACTCAAAATAGTACCGTTTTAAGAATTTCTACAGTTATAACCGCACAGGGACCTATTCGGGCATTATTTTAGACATAGAAATTTTACGGTTCTTTACATCCTCCCCCACTTAAAATCATTCATCCTCGAATGAGGATCGGGAAATCATTTGGTACACAATATGCCAACCGCCAAATTTTTTTTTCTAACTCCGATATTTTCTGAAAATTTCGCCATAGTTTTCTCTGTAATTAGGCCTATCTACATGTCAGAGAGCCCCCCGAAACACATGTTCTTAACCAATTCCGCACATAACTAGTTATTTCATGGCTTTGCACATAATTTGGTCATTTGGACAAGTCCCATATAATTCAATTACTTCAATATGCCATATATACTTCAATTAACCCTTACCAATCTACACTTCAATTAATAATTTAACCATCACATGAGTTTCACATAATTTCATTCACTCTAAGGGGTCGCACATTACTCATATAGTCACAACATACACAATTTTGGCACAACTTGAGGAGTTAAAATAGTAGAGCAATTAAGGGAAAATGGGGTGCTTTTGCACAAAACTGAACATAACATATAATTGCTTAGAGATTACAATTCGCAGGATCACTACTAGACTTATTCAAACAAATGGGGATATTTTTCTTTCATTTCATTTTTTGCTTCCCACGTAGCTTCCTCAACTTGCTGACTTCGCCACAACACTTTAACTGAAGCAATTTCTTTGTTCCTCAATCTATGGATTTGCCTATCAAGAATAGCAACCGGAACCTCCTCATACGATAATTCTTCATTAACCTCAATAGTCTCAACCGGCACGATAGTTGATGGATCTCCAACCACTTTCTTCAACATAGACACATAGAACACTGGGTGCACTAATGACATCTCAGGGGACAATTCCAGCCTATAAGCCACCCGTCCTATCCTTTGAGCAATCCTATATGGCCCGGCATACCTTGGGCTCAATTTCCCTTTCTTCCCAGACCGCATTACTCCCTTAATGGGAGATACCTTCAAGAATACCCAATCATCTACTTGAAACTCCAAATCTCTAAGACGAACGTCCGCATAGGATTTCTGACGACTCTGAGCAGTCTTCATCCTTTCCTGAATGACTTTAACTTTTTCCATAGCTTGGTGCACAAGATCCGGTCCTAGAAGTTCCGCCTCGCCAACCTCGAACCATCCGATCGGAGACCTACACCTCCTTCCGTACAATGCCTCAAATGGGTCCATCTGAATACAAGCATGGAAACTGTTATTATAAGCAAATTCTATAAGCGGCAAGTAATCATCCCAGATACCCTTGAAATCTAATACACAAGCCCGCAATATATCTTCATGAGTTTGAATAGTCCGCTCTACCTGCCCATCAGTTTGTGGATGGAATGCGTGCTGAGATTTACCTGAGTACCCAAACCTTGCTGAAATTTCTTCCAAAAGTTAGTTGTGAACTGGGCCCCATGATCCGAGATAATAGATACTGGAGTGCCATGGAGCCTGACTATTTCTTTGATATACAACTGAGCGTATTGTTCTGCAGTATCGGTGGACTTGACTGGCAAGAAGTGAGTTGATTTCGTGAGTCGATCCACTATTACCCAAATCGAGTCGAACCTACATGGAGTGCGAGGTAACCCCACCACGAAGTCCATATTGATCATATCCCATTTCCACATCGGTATTTCCATAAGCTGCGTCAATCCATCAGGCTTCTGATGCTCGTCCTTCACTTGCTGACAATTTGAACACTTAACCACAAAGTCCGTCATACCCCTCTTCATACCATTCCACCAATAAATTTCCTTGAGATCGTGATACATTTTTGTAGAACCTAGGTGTATGGAATACCTGGAATTATGAGCCTCTGCCATCACCCTTTCCCAAAGATCATCCACGTCCGGAACACATAGTCTCCCTTGGCACAGCAAAACACCGTCATCGTTGCAGAGTGAAAATGTTGTAGTCTTAAGATTCAGAATTGTCTCTCTCAACTATACCAATGCTGGATCTCTTAATTGCTTTTCCTTGACTCCTGCTACAAGCGAAGACTCCACTCCATTACGCACCATGACATTCCCCTCATCTGAGGCTGAAAGACAGACCCCCAGACGGGCCAACTAATAAACTCCCCGAGTCAAAGCCTTTGACCGGCTCCCAAATGTGCCAAGCTACCCATGGATTTCCGACTAAGAGCGTCGGCTACCACATTCTCCTTCCTTGGATGGTACAAAATATTCATATCATAGTCTTTGAGAAATTCTAACCACCTCCGTTGCCTTAAGTTCAACTCCTTCTGCTTGAATAAATACTGAAGACTCTTGTGGTCTGTGAACACGTCCACATGGACCCATAAAGATAATGCTGCCAGATTTTCAATGCAAACACAACCGATGCGAGCTCTAAATCATGCGTCAGATAATTCTTCTCATGATTCTTGAGCTGCCTTGAAGCATACGCTATAACTTTACCACATTGCATCAACACACACCCCAAACCAACCCTCGAAGCATCACAATAAACCATAAATCCCTCTGAACCTTCTGGCAAGGTCAACACTAGTGCCAAAGTCAATCTCGACTTTAATTCCTGAAAACTGTTTTCACATGCATCAGACCACTGAAACTTAACTGCTTTCTGTGTCAGCTTAGTCAATGGGGAGGTGAGAGTAGAGAATCCCTCCACGAACCTCCAATAATACCCAACTAGACTCAAGAAACTGTGAATCTATGTCGGGTTCGTTGGCCTAGGCCAATCCTTCACCGCTGCAATCTTTTGGGGATCAACCCGAATCCCCTCCCTGGAAACAACATGGCCCAAAAAGGTGACTGATTCTAGCCAAAACTCACACTTTGAAAACTTTACATACAATTGGTGTTGATGAAGAGTCTGCAAAACTGCCCTGAAGTGATTAGCATGATCCTCCTGACTCCACGAGTAAAAAACAATATCGTCAATGAAGACGATCACAAAGGAGTCGAGAAACGGTTTGAAAACCCGATTCATAAGATCCACAAAAGCTGATAGGGCATTGGTTAGCCCAAAAGACATTACCAGAAATTCAAAGTGCCCATATCAAGTCCTTAAAGCAGTCTTAGGAATATCCTGCTCCCTAATTTTTAACCGATGATACTCGGAATGCAAATCAATCTTTGAGAAGAACTTAGCACCTTGCAACTAGTCAAACAAATCATCTATCTGAGGCAATGGATACTTATTCTTGATGGTGACCTTGTTGAGCTGCCGATAATCAATACACATCTGAAGCGATCCGTCTTTCTTTCTGACAAAAAGAACCAGTGTGCCCCAAGGCGACACACTTGGCCGAATGAAGCCTTTTTCTAATAGATCTTTCAATTGTTCCTTTAACTCTCTCAATTCTGATGGCGCCATTCGGTAAGGTGGAATAGATATTGGCTGCGTATCTGTCAATACATCAATCCCAAAATTGATCTCTCTATCTTATGGAATCCCAGGAAGCTCGTCCGAAAATACTTCAAGAAATTCATTCACAGCAGGCATAGATTCGGGAGCAGGCACCTCTGAAGTGGTGTCCGCAACCCAAACCAAATGATAGATGCACCCTTTCCTGATCATTATTGAGGCCTTAAGGTAGGAAATGAGTCTACCTTTTGGGACAACATCATTCCCCTCCCACTCGATAACTGTTTCATTAGGAAACTCGAGCCTCATAATCCTGGTTCGGCAGTCGATTTTAGCAAAGCACGAATAGAGCCAATCCATCCCCATAATTACATAAAAATCTACCATTCCTAACTCAATAAGATCGGCCATGGTATCCCGACCACGCACCATGGCAACACAATTTCTATAGACTCGCACGTCCGAAATGGAATCACCAACCGGAGTCGACACAGAGAACGGCTCGTAAAGCTATTCAGGTTCTATCCCAAAACTTGAAGCAATAAATGGAGTAACATATGACAAAGAATACACGGGATCAATAAGAGCATAAACATCATGTGACTGAACAGTCACAATACCTATGACAACATCTGGAGAAGCCTTGGTGCTCTGGATACCACTCAAAGCATAAAACCGGTTGGGTCCCCCTTGACCCCACGCTCTACCCCCAGCTGCTCTGCGTCCTGCTGGTGCTGGAGGGCGTGCTGAGGACGTAGCGGCTGATGAACTGGAGGGCTGAGCAGCACCCCTACTTGTGCCCTGACTAGGCGCATGGCAATCTCGCTGAACATGGCCCCTCACTTCGCATCTATAGCACCGGAATATCCAAGTAACAAGGCTCAATATGAAATCTCCTACACTTAGGTCATGGGACTCTCCGCTACTGCTGGAACCTTCCACCGGAACGACCCGACTGATGGAACCTCCTGCTGTCTGGACCTAGTCCAAAGTGACCTCCCCGCTGATAACCTGGCCCTAATGGCGGGGCACTGTCTGAGGACTGAGCATAGGACTGGGATGTCCCTGATGACCCTCTCCCAAGGACTGATCTCCCTCCTCTAAATGAACTCCCAGGGTTGCCTGCTGACCGGGCCCTACTGCTACTCTCCCTCTCCGTTCTTATCTTTAACTTCCGAGCCTGTGTGGCCTGCACGAATCCCACGATCTTCCCATAATTTATATCTGAATGCAAGGCAGCTGTAGCAGCTTCATTAACAACCAAGGGACCAAGGCCCTGAAATCACCGAACTCTGGCCTCCATAGTCGGCATCATGTGAACAGCATATTTGGACAAGCGCACAAACTCCATATGATACTCCCACACACTCATGTTGCCCTGCTTAAGGACCTCGAACTCCGCAGCACAGGCTGCCATAGTCTCGGCAGAAAAGAAATGATCCATGAAGACATCAAAAAACTCATCCCACTTTGCCGGAGGGCTCCCCTCCCCACGGGACCCCTCCCACATCTCAAACCATGAATACGCTGCTCCCTTTAACTGATAGGAAGCCAATTCAACCCCCTCGGTCTCTGTAGCCTTCATAACCCGGAGAGTCTTGCACATCTCATCAATGAACTCCTAAGGATCAGCCTCTGGGTCGGCGCCTGTGAACTTTGGAGGGGCTAACCGCAGAAACTGGTTAACCCTGGAACCTGAAGAATCCCCTTGCTAGCTAGAGGATGCAGGGGCAACATGTGATCTTTGGTCCTGGGAGGCCACTAGCTTAGTCAACATCTGAAATATCTCCCCTGAGGTCCCCATCAGAAATACCGGGATCAGAAGCTCGGACTGAAGAAGAATCAGGAACATTAGCGGGAGGGACTGTAGCACCCTCCGCTGGAGCAGGAATAGGAATATCCTGGCCTGGGATGGAAGAGTCAGGCAGATTCAGGGTCGGGGAATCATTCTCACCCACACCATCAGATAAAGAATTCACGGCCATTCCTGGGGTGGCATTGGCCTCTAGGCCGAGTCGGGCTTTCTTCTTGGGTGCCATTTACTAAAAATTGGGAAAATGCACGAGTTAGAGATAGACAACCTCACCTTCCACCACATCGCACAATATAGAATAGCAATAAAAGGGTACTTTCCTAAATGTTCATGCAGCCCCCTAATTATAGATGTGGTCGACAACACACCGATAAGAAGGGTTCTACTAGACACGGCTCCGAGACATCCTAGGACACTTTTAAAACCTTAGGATCTGATACCAAGTTTGTCATGCCCCAAAACCGAGGGACGAGACCGGCACCTAACCGGGTGAACCCGGTCAAGCGGACTTGAATGTCCTTTCCTACCCAACGCGTTTTCCCCGTATATACAATGCACCATGTTCCGTATGAAATAACAGCTTAGAATTAAGCGTGGATTTACAAACTTAAATTCCTTTCTCTTTAAGCATTTCAACAATTGATTCCCAAGAACATACACAATACATACATAACTTTCCAATACGGGCCACGATTTCGAATACATACAGTTACTACCCAAAATACATATGTACACCCACATCATGTCTACGGAGCCTCTACGAATACTAGGAGTTTATACAATACTTGCCGGCAACAACGCCCTGGTTATACCTTACAATACATAACAAACTCAAAAGAGATAGCATGAATTACACACGGCCCATGAGGAAGTGGGGCTCACCAAATTTTGCTGAAAGATGAGGAGGAGGCACCACTAACGGCGAGCTGAGCTACCTGCTATGGACCCACCTACATCCATATAGAAGATGTAGCACCCCCAACAAAAAGAATGTTAGTACTGTGGAATAGTACTAGTATGTATGAGCAAACTTTACTCAAAGTAAAATCAAGAGGTGCAAATATTGGAAGCAGTTAAAAGAACCAACACATAGTGCACACTGATACAGAAACAAGCACAATTGAGAGCCTCATAGATTCTTATTTCAACACAATCACATTTCAGCTTTATTACTTTCTGTTGCGGCGTGCAACCCGATCCCACCGTACAGTTTACACTCCACCCTTATTACTTCGTGTTGCGGCATGCAACCCGATCCCACCGTACAATTTACACTCCACCCTTGTTACCTCTCCACCTTTATTACTTCGTGTTGCAGCGTGCAACCCGATCCCACCGTACAATTTACACTCCACCCTTGTTATCTCTCCACCCTTATTACTTCGTGTTGCGGCGTGCAACCCGATCCTACCGAACCATCACATTTCATGGCAAACAATAACAACCCACAATTCAATCACAGGGTTTCATATCATCAAGAGTACAATTTCATAACACCCAACCAATCATGTGTTCACAATAGTCTTTATCATCCATTAATTCAACCACAACGATGTTCATCAACAAGAATATAAATTCATTACAACCAACAATCCATATGAAGTTAAGCCACAATAAACCTTGCCAACAGTGAGTCATATACGATATTTCCATGGTCATTTAGTTCAATTAGATCAATTCACAACCCCCATTCATCACTTGTTACACAGCCCTTATCACTTAGATACATTTACACATTTGAATTTGTTATTATTCTTTCATACCAACATACTCAAGAATTTAACGAACCTTGCACATGATAGAGTAATCACATAGAAGTCACCTGTCACAATTTCAATTATCACGATAGTTGACTAAGGAAATCAGAGAATGGAATCTCACACCTCAACACAACCAGACAATCAATTCACATATACTCAGCAAGAAGCTCATACCGAATGTTTGGACACCAACAAGGTAACTCTACCAAGATTAAAGTTAGCCATACATACCTCGAGTCGTCCCCTTTTTAATTTCTATCACAATTCACCGGACCGTCTAGAACCATCAATCTATTCCACAATGTGACATATTTCACTTAGAATTAGGAGTCTTGTACTCAATTGAGCATTTTATCAAACACTATGTGACCCCTTATACTACTAACCTCCTTTTGAGAATGATTACCCAAACTTGTTTTTCCCTTTACTAGATTTCGGGGTTTAACCCACATGCATGCAAGATTTCACTTTTTATTTTCAAGAACCAACCTATGTGTGTTTTATTCTTACACAAAATCTAAGAAATTGGTGAAATAGGGTGAACACTTACCTCTTTGAGTGAAGGAGATGACAATAACTTGATAATTTCCGGGCTTGAGTGATTTTGGAAAAATTAAATTGAATGATGTTGAAACCTTCTCTCTCAAGACTCTCTTCTTATCTCTCTATTTTTGGTCAGAAAATCCTTAACAATGAAGGGAAGGGGTGTTTTATAAAACAGGGGGTCGGGTCTTAAATTTAGAAAATAGGAGCCCCGACACAAAGATGCGGTCAGGAATGGCATTCCTGCTATGCGGTCCGCATTCCTGTCACATAGTTGGCCTTCAAATGGGCCAAAATGGGAACCACATTGCCCAGGTATGCGACCATTATGCGGTCTACATACCTGTTATGTGATCGCATAGTGCGTCGCATAACCTCCCTCGCAAAAACCATAGGGCAAGAATGCGACAACTATGCGGTCCGCATACCCAAAATGCGATCGCATTTTGGGCCGCATAGTTGTCCTTAATTTAGTCAGGCTACTGTCTAGGTATGCGACCACTATGCGGTCCGCATACCTGTTATGTGATCGCATAATGCGCCGCATAACCCGCAATTCCTGGAAAATTCAATCTTTCAAGTTCTGGGATATTTTTTACTCAAAATAGGAACGTTTTAAGAATTCCTACAGTTATAACAGCACAGGTACCTATTCGGGCATTATTTTAGACATAGAAATTTTATGGGTCTTTACACATTCCTCATCGGTCTCTATCACATTTATACCTTCACCCATATGATCTGGAGGGGGTTATTACGGATGTTGGGTGTAGCGTATTTAGCCTGATGAACCTATTATCAATCAAGGTATGGATCTTATCCTTCAGTGTTCGACACTCGTCAATGGTGTGCCCTTTCATGCGAGAATGATACGTACAGGTCTTGTTTGGGTTGACCCATTGGGATGGATTCTCCACGATTGCAGCAGGGATAGGAATGATGTAACCAGCAACCTTCAGCCTTTCATACAACTGGTCAATGGTTTCGGAAATGGCAGTGTATTGTTTAGGTGGTCTGCGGTCAAAGTTAGGCCGAGGTCTTGGGTAGTTTGGGCGAGTTGGAGGTGACTGAAAGTGAGAGGGTTAGGAATTATATGTGTGATGAGTAGTGGATGGTTGGGAATATCTGAGAGGTGATGGTTGATATGTGGGTGGAGGTGCTTGGTATGTAAGTGGGGAGGTTTGATATACAAGTGGAGTTTTGGGTCCTTGGGCGACCATTACCGTTCCGACATCTTTCTTCTTCAATATACCCCTTGATTGCAGTGCTTTGTTTGTGGCCTGCAATGCCTCAAAGTTTGTTACCATACCACTTTTAATTCCCTCTTCAATCCTTTCTCTGAGTTTGATGATATGTAGAACTTGTTGTTTTCAATAACCATCAATCTTTCATAGTACTGGGGATCATGTGCTCTGATGAAGAATTTGTCCATCTGTTCCTCGTCCAATGTCAGCCTGACTTTGGTTGCTTCTGACTTCCAACAAGTGGCATACTCGTGAAAGGTCTCAGTGGGCTTCTTCTTTAAGTTCTAAATGTAGAAGACATCCGGCGCATTCTCTATGTTAAACCTAAATCTGTCCATGAAGTCAGACGCCATACTCACCCAATTGGCCAACTTCTTGGGATCCTGGCTGATGTACCAGGATAAAGCATCTCTTGTAAGACTCCTCATGAAAAGCTTCATTAAAATTCTTTCATCATTTCTGACCCTACAAGCTTGTCGCAATAAGTCCTCAGGTGAACCCTGGGATCACCTGTTCCTTCAAACATTTCGAACTTGGGAGGTTTGTAATTCTCCAGTAGTTCTACATCTGGATTTATGCATAGGTCTTCATAGTTCAGGCCTACTATCCCTTTGCTTCCTTTAACGCCTTTGAACCCGACTTGTCAACTTCTTGAGCTCTTCAGCCAGGTTCGTAATGAGCAGGTCCTTCTCAGAGGATTCTGGTGTATAGGATACGGGTTGAGTGGAGTGATGTAGGGTTTCCACGTATATAGGGTTGTTTTGGTGACCGGGAGTTTTGGTATAATGGTGATCATTGGAGTTCTGGGGTTCGGGAATGATTTGTGGGGCATTTTGTGGAGTATGGTAGGTGTTTTGCTGGTATTGTGGAGGGATAGTTTGATTCTGTGGAGGGGTTGTGTAATGGTGGGGTCTAGGATTCTGAGTGTTTGAATGGTTGACATATAGGATATTGAGTGTGAGGGATAGGTTTGCTAAGCTCCAGACCTGCTCGAGCTCACCCTGGAGTTCTAGTACTTTCTGCTCAAGTCGTGATACTACATCATTTGGGGCCTGAGTACTTCGGCCATCAGAGGCTTCTGCATGTTCAACATGTGTGTTGTTGTCTCTTCTGGTGCTGTTCAAATCATCCATCTTCGCTTTCCCTTTGCCTTTTGGTGGACTTGGAGGAGGAGAAGGTGGATGGCCCCTGGATCTAGTATGATAAGCTGATGATGCTAGTATGTATGAACCAACCTTTGGAGAATGGGAATAATCGAAAGAAAGAAAGAAAACAAAAAGGTAGACAAGTCAGTAAAAATTCTGAAAAGAGTATTTGCGGTATTTAAACACATATTACGGAATGTAAATTCGCGTCCTATTTTGGGAGCCTCGTTGTACCCAAGGTAGGCCTAGCGACAAGTTATTTTGGAGAACTTAGATGCCAATAATTGCCTCATTTCATTAATATAAAAATAGATGAATCCAACATGATATTAAAATAATAAAAGATAAGTCACTACTGGAATTTGGCTTTATTACATTTAGGAAAAAGCAGGTAAATCTAATCTACTTGGTCCCAGAAGGACCTTCCCCAAGCTTGATCTTTCTGACTCCATAAATCAGGTCCCCTAGTTCGTGCATGCCCAACAATAGGTATACTCTTGCCAGATGTCCTCCCTCGCTTCCTTCAGCATTCTGGCAGTCAGCAACCCTCTTTCTTATCTTTCATTCTAGCTCTATCAAACTCTTTTCCAGATATTCTACCCTTTCATTGGAGGTGATAGCCATTTCCCTCCATTCCCTGATTAATCTCTTATTTGTCTCGTGTATCTCCTGATGTTCGGCCTCGGAGTCATGAATCCTATTGCGCAACTTGTTGTACTTTACTTGGCTTTCTGCATCTTCGTCTATGACCCTGTTTCCCCGACCAATTCCTGGCTCATCTTTCCAGCTAAGTTGTCATCCAACCATGCCGGGTAAAAGGGTGCATGTCCCGCATGATACATTTCTGGCTAGATGGTTTCCTTTTCCATAATAATCTTTGAGTTCCACATATGTTGAGCTTGACACTTGTAAGGGATGTCGTCATCCTGAAAATCTACCCGGAAATGACTTATCTTTGCGACCCGCGGTATGATCTGCTTCCTGCCTACCTTCCTCATAACCCTGATAGGAACATAAGGGTATATTCCCCTTAACCCGATCAACACTAAGTGAGGAGCGTCCCTTGACCTGATGATGAACTCGTCAGTAAGGAACCATTCAAACATCCACTGAACTTGATCCTCAGTCAAATTGTCGAAGAACTCCACCCATTCCTTAGCACTCTCCGGTTGAGCAAACCTGTCCAGAATATAAGTCATCTGTTTAGGATGATGGAAGGCAATATGGTCATTCCACACCCTTCGTGGAAACTCCTGGAGATATTGACCCTTTTGGAGATGTTCCATTAACCAAAACTGCAGCAGCAAATTACAGCCCTCGAAATGTTTGGACCCTTTCTTGCAGTGGTCCAAGGCCCGGTAGATATCAGCTATAATCATAGGGACTATGGTGTATGTTTGTCCCTCGATTCCTTCCATTAGAGTCTTGTGACCATAGCCAGTCTGGTGTGAATTAAGAGCTACAGAGGCGGATGCGGATTCAGTCCGAGCTAAGTTCATAGGTATTGCCTAAAAATATAAATTTTATAGAAAAATAGAGCACTGACCTAAACTAGACCTCTTCTAAGGTAGAAAGAAGGTCAAATTCACCTCAGGTAACCACACCTTTCTTTCTCCACGATCAAAGAGCCAAAAATTTCCCTTTTCGGTGGGAACATTGTCATACCCAAGAAGCAAATAATGAACACGCAAACTCTGCGATGAATATGTCCCAAGTGAAGTGATGGAAAAATCATCATGGAAAATACAGGAGGACTTTCTATGACCGTATGTCTCATACAAATAGTCAAATGGTATATAAGATTTCTTTAAGCACTCCAAATCGGCATTCTTTTTCAGACCCATCATTTTTAGAAATCCCCTACCAGTGTGATTTTCGGGTACCAATAACCCAAGGTTGTCGCAAGGTAGCCCAGCAAATCCCCCGATTTCCACTAGGAGCAGGGTCATTTATATATCCCCGAAGCGAAACAAGAATTTTTCACGATCCCAGAACATTGTTGCAGTTTCTATCAACATGTTATTTGGTTGGATGTCTAATAGAGAAGACAAATTTCCCAGGATCTTTTTCACATGTTTCTTATCACTTGAGGAAAGATTTTCCCACCAATCTAGTAGCAGTGGTGGTTTATTTTGGACCATGCGAACCTGGGGACCTCGTGCCTCATTTTCTGCAAAACAAATAAGGTTAGGCCCTTTCCCCCTCCAGATTTGACTATTTATATATCCATGATTAGCATGTTGGCATTTAGTTCTCCAAAATTAATGCACAAAACGTGGTTGCGTCTGTTGGGATTATGGAAACCCAGTGGACTTTTGGATAAGGTTTGTCTTAAAGGGTTATTATATGGACAACATACTAACCCGGATAGGTTTGACCATGATGCATGTACAATTATAATAAGAGTAAGGTTGCTAATGGGGTCTAGACTGTACCCTCAAGCGGACAACTTAAGGGGGAACGGCACAGAACCGTCGATTGCACCGCTGATCGACTAGTTTTACCGCAAATAAGCTTTTCCAAATTTAAAGGGTGATATATAGGAAGAGCGCAACCACTCATAAAGTGTTGCTATAGTATTGGTTATGCACGAGTGGAATATGATGTTGAGCATGATTTATGCCGCAGTAAATAGCATATTGTCATGTATTTACACGTTAGGAAAATAATAAATGCGGTATTAAATAACTTAAAGACGTTTAAGAAAGGAAAATAAGTCAGTTTCCGCAGTAAAGGAAATCATAAATGCTCAAAACGGGCAATTAAATTCACATAAGGGAAAAGGGAAAGGGTGCACACGTATTAACAAAGAAGCATGCTTAAGACTAATTTACAAAAAGCAAGTTTGTTATGGTAAAAGCCTAAATCTCCCAGCAGAGTCGCCATGTTGTCGCGTCCCCTTTTCCTCGCAAAATCGGGATTTGACATTCATTTGGGCAACTCCCTTACTTTGGGGAAAGGGGGTATGGAAATTGAAGAGACGCCACCTAACGAGTTAAGGTGCGTTAGGGCACCTAATGAAAATAACTCATGAAACCAGTCTACATTACCAGAGATTGGGTAAGGGCTTGAAATTACCTTGAGGGGAAGGCATTAGGCACCCCTCGAGGTCCACAATGGTGGGTCCCGGCCAAACTTACTTGGTGAACTAGTCATTTAACAGATAAGCCGTCTAAGCACACATATGTAAATAAGATAAAGGAAGTTTAATAGGTAAGCAGTCTAAGCACACATATGTAAAAAGATAGGGAAGTCCTGAGTTATTAGCCTATAGGATCATATCTGTACAATGCCCGGTAATCCTTCCTCAACTAGAGGGGTTACACGTGACATTAACGCACAGGTCATCATATCCGTTTACTACCCGATTACCCTCCCCTTAGCGATTATATAAGCGGTTTTAATTAAACAAACTCTAAGCGTGCATTACCCGTCCATTCCTTGTGGTCCCGGAGGTGTTAAGACCTCTAATTTTAGGAAGTTCTAGACTCTCCTAAAGTGTTTAAAAAAGGAAAATCTAAGAGACAACAAGAACAAACGGGACTGTCAAGTGAGACAACAATAAAGGACTAATGTTTTCCTCCGCAAATAAACAGGCAATTAGCACGTCTCAAACAGCAACATTTCAGATGTTTCAGAAAAGATCCTAGAAAAGGATATCTAGGTGAGCATGATAAACAGAGAATGTGCAACATTATATTAAGGCGAAGCGGTAAAGACCTAATCAATTTGCCTACTGATTTTTCAGAACCTGTTGAATCTGGGCAATCACAAATAATTAAGCAAAGCATAGTTTTACAATTTGCAAGATTTCAATCATCCTACAGGCTTGTCTATGCGTTGAAATTGCTTTATAACATTATTATAGACAGGACGGTTATTGACTTAGGCAATGTAGACATGATTTAAAGCGAATACAAACACAGTCCTAAAGCAGGATTTCTAATGCACACAGAGGATGTACATTTTTTTTATGCAGAATTACAGCGGTAACTTAATAACAGGATTTTTAGGCGATCACGATTATGCAGAATTCAGTAACAAGTGAAGTAATGAGCCTATAACACATTGCCTAGTATGCCAAGTGATCTAAAAACATGGTAAACATGATATAAACCTAAAGAATGATTGCTGATGTGAATAACATAATATGATCCTAAAGCATGATTTCTAATGCAAGTAAACACAATGTCGACCTAAAGGAAGGATTTATAATGCAAGTAAACACAATATAAACCTAAACCATGATTTCTACCCGGTTTCCCTACAAAAATCCATATCTGAATCCCTCCTAATTTTTGCAATATCTGTTTACAAAGGTTATTATTACAGATCATAAATGAATGAATAAATGATAAATATAAGTTATGCTATAGGGAGCCTAATATAGGCCCAAAGTGAACATGGAAATACCAGGCCTTCAAAACAGTCCAGGATGCCGAAGTCTCATAGCCAATTGGGTGTCCTGGTGTGTCAAAGTTCCCTAAGGACCTCAGGGATCCCGGGCAATGCTCACACCAAGATCCTTTGAGTAGGGAAGTGATTATATGTAGTGTGGAAAAGGCCAGTCCCAGTGTGCCAGAGTTCGGAGGAATCTCATGGATTCCTAGGCAGTGCACACACTGGAGAGGCAAAACTTAAGTAATCTAAGAGTAGAAGTGAGAGTGCTTGACATAGTTGTAATAACTTTGGGAAAGCAATATAGGAGTAAAATATTTAGAAGTGAAAAAAAATACTTTAGGAATGGACATAGTTTGGGAAAACATATTAAGAATAAAACATTTTGAAAACATTCTGAGGAAAGAAAGGTTCAATAAGCCACAGCAAAGTCACAAAGCTTAATACCACCTAGATTCAAACTTAGTTTGTTAATTAACTCTAGGTGAGGACAGGCAATGTTACAGATAGGGATTAGGGGTTGGGAACACAGGAATCAGAAACACAAAACAAGAGAGAGCATCGAGCAACAAGGACAGACAAGGGTCAATTGACATTCAGCAACAAAATTCATAGCATTCATTAGAACATAGACTACTAATTTAGAGTCTTAACAGGAAGCCATACTTGATGCTAAAGTAGTAAGAGACAGTAAAGCACAGAGACTAAGTGTAGGGATAGTCATGCTGAGGACAGGGGTCTAATTACCAAGAATTAGTCATGTCAATTGAAGTTAGTGGACAGAAGAGATAAGGGCACTAAACATAAAAGTAGACATATTGGTTTAAGCGATAAATAGATTGGAAACTTAAACAGGAATAGCATGCTGATTAAAGCAACAGACATGGAAAAATGAACTTAAACATGCATGATCAAAGCAGTAAACAAGAAAGAATGTAGCATTGAGTACATAAGCGATTGAACTAGTGCAGAAGAGACATAGATCATGGAGCCACAGATAATTATATAGGTTTGGACTTCATAATGACATTAGCTATAGAAACATACCAGTTAAGGAAGCAAAAGAAAAAGGTAAAGTAGGCAGGATTCAACAGTCTAGCCTTGTCTTTCAGCCGTCTAGACAAGCGATGAACACAAGTAGCAGAAAGAGAGATGAGAGAAAGTTTTTTTGTGTGTGTGTGTTTGAACTACTGTCCGTCCCTTTAAGAGGTGGAATGAGAGTTTCTATATAGAACTTAGGGAATAAAACAAATAAGGTAAAAGAAATCAAGGTTCAATCAATTAGAATCAGTCAACCAATCACAGAACCAATTCATATAGGGAGTGCGGAAAAGACCCATTTAATTGGGGGATAGTCAATTAACGGTCATAATTGGGTTCAATTAAGGTAATAAATCAAAAATCATACCATATAAGGAATCAGTCAAGTCCCAAACTGTATATATAGCTAATTAAGGTAAGTAAAATAGGGAAACAGGTCACAAATATAGAAACCAGTAAAATCCCAGCACACTGATTTTAACAGGTCCATTAATAGGAAACAATCAGTAAAAATCTTCAAAGAGTACTGATTTCATAGGAAAGAATTATTTGAATCCTTAAGTAGAAATCAACCAAGTAAAAATCCTAAAGGGTTCTGATTTTAACAAGAAGGAAAGTTGTTCAGATCCTTAACAGAATTCAATCAAGTAAAAATCCCACAAAATACTGATTTTAACAAGGAAAATCGTCTAAATTCCTAAATAGAATAAGTTAATAGGACTGGCTCACAGAGATAAGCACAATATCGAAACAAAAGTTGAAGAAATAAGTATAATACACAGAAACATTTAGGGTTCGAGCATACATACGAAGATTAACCAAACATGTAAAAAGGTGAATAGATTAACCACTTGAAAGTAAAAACCTTAGAAGAAAGCCTGGGAAGAACCCTAGTTTCAGAAAGAGTGACTAAAAATCGAAGCAGTTTAATCAAACAAGAGATTCCTAAAGGAAAACACCCAATAATACTCGAATCACTTCAGATCTGAAGATTCAAACAGTAGTGAAACTAGGGTTTTCAGAAAATAGTAGAGATGAAGAGAATCGGTCAAAAACCCATGGATTCATACTAAAAACAAGAGGAAATCCATACTCACAAACGAAAATAGCCTGAGACAAGCCGGTAAACAATTTTCAGGCAAGAATCTGGTTGAATCTACATGAGATCCTTCTAAGGGATCATGAAATCAAATAGCCAGGGAGTATAGGAGATTGGTGGTGGTCGGAGAATGCATGGAAACATCATAGAAGGAGCTTCTCGCTGGTTACGGCGATTAGGGTTAGGGTAGGTCGAGAGAGAACTGGAGAGATTAGGGAAGTGAGTGACGGCAGAATGAGAAGAATGGGAGGGGTTAAGGTTGGTTGGGGATTAATAAGGTAAGTTTAATTGTGGACCGTTGATCTAAAAGATCAACTACTACCATTAAAGGGGTTATTGGCTCGGGTAGGTGCATATTGGGCTTAAGGGTTTTGTGTTGATATTATAAAGGAATTGGATTAATATTAAAAGGGGTTTGGGCTGGTATTAGAAGGGGTTAAGTCTGAAATAAAAATGGCTATTTGTTAAATACCCCAATAATTGATAAAAAAAAATAATTTATAAAATAATTAACAGATTACAAAATAATTTTCATGCATAGAAATATTTTAAAATAATTACTCAATATTTTTTTAAAATGAAACATGCCACTTTCTGTTAAAATAATGTAATAATGCATGCACGGGCTATAATTGCAAAGTTATTGCAATTATAACCCAAGAAATATAAATGTGGCTATTTGTGAAATAATTTAAGCTTAATATTAACATAAATAGAAAATATTAAGCCATGAAATTGTTATAAATTCATTTGTGATGCAATTAGTAATTATTTACATAATAAAAATACTGGGATAAATTAATAAAAATCCTTAGAAGAAATGCAGAAATTACGGAAAAATATCAATTGATGCCAATGCATAATTTTGAAGGTATATATGCATTTTTAAAAATATTATGGGAAAAATTGGGTGTCAATAGCCGTAGCCAAAGCAATCTTGAGCTTCTGAAAGTTCAACTCACACTCGTCCAACCATTTGAATGGAACACCCTTTTGGTTCAATATGATCTTAATAGTTGTTCATCATCAATTACAGAATCACCAAATAATTTCACGTAACAATAATCCCCTTTCAACCCTTCACAATACTAATAACGAGATGCGATGCATGAAGACCTCATAATTCTTTACCCGAATTAACGTTCTCATTTAACGCCGCATGGGAGGGCACCTACCTTTTAGGTTAAAGCTCAATAATTATTGCACGAATTTGGAAAATTATGCACAGATATTTTTTTCTTTTTTTATAACTTCCACCGCGGGTCATAGCTCGATTTAAACATACCAAATCATATTAAAATGCGAGGATCTCGTCCTCAGTTCTGAATCACAAGTACTATGCACATCATGCCAATCATAACATTCTTTTTTTTTCTTCTTTTAAATATTTTCCGTTAAACAAAATTACAACACGTAATGATAGACATAGCTATATCCTTAGAATCTCCCAATATGAATATTCACATAAGTGGATTTCAGGTTTACCAAAATCGCATAAATGGAGCATATTAGGAGGACTTTCCTGGATACTCATAATAGAATCAAGTTAGGAAATTGTCACTTTATAATAACTAGAGATCGTATTTGTAATGACACCATCTGGTGTAGCGACCTCACCCATACCATTAGAAAATATATCAACAGGCTGGGTCTCCACCTCTAGGAGTCTGATCTCCACCTTTGACGTTCTGACCCCTTCCCTATCTGGACATGTAAGTTGAGTTGTAACTGCAATGGGGCACGTAGCCTGAGTGCTCTGATGAAATATGACTCTCCCAAGTCTAGGACAATTCTACCACTAGCCGAAATAAAGTATCAACCTGCCCTGAGTCGTACAAAATTTTACGATCATAATTGAGTCCTTTAATGAGTCTATGGACTTGCTCTCTGGCTATATTGACCGATGTAGGAGTATGACGGGATAACTTATCGAACCTGATGGTATATTCTGACACCGTCATGGGGACCTGACGCAATCGTTCAAACCCTATGCGCCACGCATTATGGAGAGTCCGTGAAACAAACTCTTTCAAAAGCATTTATGATAACCGAGTCAAGTAGTTGGCGTTGCAATGGTTGGTCGCCCTCTTTGTAGGCTTACGACAAACACCGGCGGCCAATTTCTTCTTTTACTATGTTGACCCAACACTGCTGAGCTACCCCATTTATTCATATACTCTTCGTTATTCTTTTGGGATAACTCTCATCCCTATTGACACACAATGATCACAAAAGTAAAGCTCTATACAGATAAATCTTGGCACAAACCATATAGTCTAAAAGCTCGTCAACCACTATACTCCCTTTGGAGCACCCCAAAATTCGGAATCGTGACTTTCACGCTGAGTAGACCTTCGCAAATCCTAGATTTATCTCTTGCAAAATCTCAGGACTTATACATTCCAGGCCAAAACCGATATAACACATGACCCCGCAATATATTCCTTGACAGTGAACTCCCCCACTTGGCATGAAGTCCTAGGTTACAACGTTTGATAATCCACCATGTTAAACTTCACACCTCATATAAATCAACCGCATTGATTTCAACTATTCCCATGTTCTGCAATACTTTATAGCTATGAATCCTTCTGGAACCTGATTGGTCCCACATGTACCGACTGAGCTAGAACCTCCACTTCTAGATCCACTTGAGGCTCTACCATAGGTGTTGATGTTCGAGCTCTGGACTGAGCTTTGTCTCTGCCTCTTCCCCTAATCGTAGATGTCATTGGGGCTCCATTTCTTGTTCTGTTGTGGACACATTGGGTGTTGTCGAGATTTGCGAGAGAACAAGAATAGACGAGTTCAATCATCAGTGATAGAATAAATTCGCACAATAGAGTATAATAGAAGTGAAATTGTTCCTAACTTAATAGCCTCTAGGAGATAAGTACAGACGTCTCCTTACCCATCCTTCAGACTCTACTAAGTTTGTCCGTGAATTGTGAGACCTAGGCAACCTAGTGCTCTGATACCAACTGTCACGACCCAAATTCCCAACCCTCGGGATCGTGATGGAGCCTAACACAATACTTGCTAGGCAAGCCAATTTTAGAAATTTACTAACCATTTTCTCTTCAAATTTACCTATACATAACAGAACAATTTTAAAGATAAACTGAATCTAATATTTCCCAATAAGTAACTTCATGAATAATAATAATAACTGAATAAATAAGCCAAACCTCGAACTAAATATATAACCATAAGCCTACCCACGGTCTGGTGTCACAATTCACGAACTACTAAGAATGCTACAAATAATAGGCTGAAAAAATGTATCTCTATTTTGAATGAAATAAAACAGTGTCTATATAAAGTAAAGAGAAGATTCCAGGAATCTGCGGACGCCAACAGATCTACCTCGTGTCTCCGTATCGATGATGTCAGCAACTACTATCTCCTAACTCTGATTGGTACCTAGATTTGCACAAGAAGTGCAGAGTGTAGTATCAGTACAACCGACCCCATGTACTGAGTAAGTGTCGAGCCTAACCTCGTCGAAGTAGTGACGAGGCTACGGCGGGGCATTAACAATATAACTTGTGAACAATATATAATAAAGCAAGAAGGAAATTCTAAACTAAACTAAACAATAATCTGTAGCAATGAATAAAATAACTCAACCACCTTTTCCAGGTCTCAGCTATAACCAGTTCTCACATAAGTTTCCAAATTTCCAAATTCCTCTTTGAAACAACCGTAAGTACATAATATGATAAACAATAAAGTAAAACAGTAAGTTTTCAAATTCTTGTGTTTAAAATAAGTAAAACATAAATGTCCTCCCTTATTGCTCCTTGTTGCAGCGTGCAACCCGCTCCCACCTGTCCACCTTTATTGCTCCTCCCTATATATATCATCCTTATTTCTTCTGTTTCAGCGTGCAAGCCGATCCCACCTGTCCACCCTTATCACTCCTTGTTGTGGCGTGCAACCCGCTCCATCCAGAAAATCACATCTCTTTATTTATAAAAAAAACTATTTTCACAATTCAGGTCAAAGCCTTTCACAATATTTATGTCTCAACAATTGTAAACAGAACAAGTTTTACTTTAAATAACAGTAAGAGCATAATATGAAATAATGACAATAAAACAATGAGTGTTCCAGCCTTTAATTTATAAACAGTAAAACATGAATATTCTCCCTTATTGCTCCTTGTTGCAGCGTGCAACCCGATCCCACCTGTCCACCTGTATTACTCCTCCCTATATATATATCACCCTTATTTCTCCTGTTGCGGCATGCAACCCCACCCCACGTGTCCACCCTTATCACTCCTTGTTGCAGCGTGCAACCCGCTCCCACCAGACAATCACATCTCTTTATTTATAAAAAAAAAGATTTTCACAATTCAGGTCAAAGCCTTTCACAATATTTATGTCTCAACAATTGTAAACAGAACAAGTTTCACTTTAAATAACAGTAAGAGCAGAATATGAAATAATGACAATAAAACAATGAGTGTTAAAGCCTTTAATTTATAAACAGTAAAACGTGAATATTCTCCTTATCGCTCCTTCTTGCGGCGTGCAACCCGATCCCACCTGACCACCCTTATTACTCCTCCCTATATATATATATATATATCACCCTTATTTCTCATGTTGCAGCGTCCAATCCGATCCCACTTGTCCACCCTTATTACTCCTTGTTGCAGCGTGCAACTCGCTCCTTTCACAATACTTAAATCTCTTTATTTATAATAAAGTTTCACAAATCAGATTCAAACCTTTCACAATACTTAAATCTCAATTATCATAAACAGGAAAATGTACTATTCAGAAACTTCACCAATTATCACTACACAGCGAAACCAACCGAAATGTATAATGTAACACTGATAACCAGCTCAATATTTATGAATCATAACAAAACCCAGGGAACATCCAACACTTCCAAAATACTTGAAGCACTACTTAACAATAAGTTAACGAAACCAAGTATTCATGGAGACATCAATGAGCATGAAACAATTAAGCCATGAATCACATAAATTGGAAACGGGAAAAGGGATCATCTTGAACAACAAAATTGGTGGTGTATAGATACTCGTCACCTCACCTATACACCATACACATAGAAATTCACATATCAATTAAGTGGGGATTCCTATTCCCTCAAGTCAAGGTTAAACCAAGCACATACCTCAATCTCACAAGTATAATTACTCTAGCACGTCATTTCCTTTAGAATTTGCCTCTAACCCACTCGAATCTAATCACAATTGGTTCAATATCATCAATTATTGCTTTAAGGAATCAACTTTAATTAAACTCTATGGTTTTCTTGTGTTTTCTTATCAAAATACAAAAATCGACCCCGGGCCCGCTTGGTCTAAACTCGAGGTTCGGACCAAAACCCGTTTACCCAATCTCCCCCGAGCCTGGATATACAATTGGTTTTGGAATCCGACCTCAATTCGAGGTCTAAATCCCCAACTTTTGGAATTCCTAAGTTCACCCAAAACCCCCCATTTTTACCATGAAAACTCTAGATTTTTTGTTGAAATCTTGTTAAAAGTTGTTAAGGAATGAAAGGAATTAGTTAGAGATCACTTACCAATGATTTGGAGAAGTTTGGATCTTTGAAAAATCGCCTATGGAGGTTTAGGGTTTGAGGGAATTGAAAAAGAAGTGAAAACCCCGTCTAAAACCTGACTTAACAAGATGCGGGTCTCGCATTTGCGAACCCTTCGAATTTGGGCAGACATTACAAATGCGATAAATTTGTCGCATTTGCGAGCAAAAATCTCACATTTGCGAGATCTTAAGCTGGCCCAGGACTTCGCATCTGATCTCGTAAATGCGAGATCAGAGGCCTGCCAACACCAGATTTTTGTTGTGCAATTTTTCTCTAAGTCTAGACATTCCGTAGCCTACCCAAAACTCACACGAGCCCTCGGGGCTCCAAACCAAACATGCACGTAAGTCTAAAAATATCATACGGACTTGCTCATGCGATCAAATCATCAAAATAACATCAAAAACGACAATTTAACTTTAAAACTCAAGATTTTCTCAAGAACACTCAAATTCCTAACTTTTCAACCGGATGTCCGAATCACGTCAAACCAACTCCGATTCTCATCAAATTTCACAAATAGGACTTAAATATCATTAAAAACCTGTTTCGAGCTCCTGAACTAAAATATGG
Organism: Nicotiana knightiana; assembly: GCA_005239525.1. NCBI lineage: Eukaryota > Viridiplantae > Streptophyta > Magnoliopsida > Solanales > Solanaceae > Nicotiana > Nicotiana knightiana. Next base: position 60,272 of record ML421675.1, on the reverse strand, counting down.
GCCTGATACCAATAATTTCACATATTATTTCATTTCTTTATTTCTTGTAATAACCAGCTGAACAATTTTCTTTAAAAATTATTTTCTAAGGCTAGGGACCTCAGAATTCAACTCCGGTCATATGCCCAAGTCCCATATTTTTATTTCGGACCTCTTGGGATCGTCAGAATACATATCCGGGTCCGTTTACTCAAAATGTTGATCAAAGTCAACTAAAACTAAGTTTTAACTCTAGAAATTATTATTTCTCATATTTTAAGGCCAATGAGCCTGGAATAGAGTCTTAATTCATAAGATGACCCTTTGAGTCATCACAGGAATGGTTGTGGTCAGTCTTCGGCCATACCCTTCTAGGGTTCCACGTGTATTTCCTTTAGATGACCACGTGTCATATCATATTTCACTCTATACAAGTAGATAGTAATAGCAATCTAATAATAAGAAAATACCTGACTAACAACCATGGAAATATATGACCAAGGGCAGATCCATTAATATCCATACAAAAAAAAAAGTTCCACAAAATATTCCTAATGATTTTCTTTCAGTTTTGAGCGCCAATAAGAACTTATCGGTAGGGGAAAAGTAATGTGTAGCCAATTGCTAAAATATTATTCTATATAACAAGTAATATAAAAAAATAGACTTTTAACACCCTTGCATAGCCCATTGGCAAAGGCTGTTCAAATTTTAAATACCCTTATTGAATTTTCTGGCTTCGCCACTGCTTACCGGCATCCCAAGTTTGCATCAAACCTTATCGGTTTATCATGATTAAGTGATTTTATAAGGTGAGAATACACTTTAATTAATCATAGTTAAATATGTGAAAACAAATTGCATGCATCTATAGGTTTAAGATAAACAATTTTTTGTCCGTTAGAAGAAGTATAAGCAAATTCATGTATCTAAACTTCCAAGCTTAATGTCACGTCCTTAGTATTTAACTAAGTTTATGTGCAGCACGTGACAACTTGCTCACGATCTTGCACAACTTGTTCACGTTCTTGCTATGCCAAGTCAGCCTTACCACACTCAAGATCGCTAAGGGAATGCTAGAACACCAGAGAATTGCCAAAGGAAGCTTTTGTACTAGAGAGAACTTGATTGTTTTGCTTGGTGAATTACAAATGGATGCCCCCCCCCCTTTATATACTAGTATTCTAGGGGCTGGTGAGTAAATAATAATTATCACAAGTACCTTATTATTTACAAGTAAGACCCCTCTCTAGAATTTTCTACATAGCTAGAATCTTCCAAGGACTTTCCTCGCAAATCCACAGGGTTCTAGGGTCTTTCTGGGGAAACCTATATTTCTCTAGAACTTTCCTACAACTTCTAGTGTCTTTCCTATGTAAACTTTTCATATGGCAAAAATATATGTCAAATGGCACCTTCGTGACATGATGATGTGACCGGTCATAACATTAGGGTATGAAAATTCAATAAAATTTTCCTAACATTCCAAATGGTTAAGTACTAGTATTGCCTCTTAGAGACTATAAGAATCATTATCTTAGCAATTTCATCATTACTTTTTAACTGTGTCTTTGTGTATTAAGGACAAGAGAAAGAGGTTAAGATAGATCTAGAGCTCGCTTGGATAAGTTGATTGTAAATAGTTGATAAGTTTTAAGTACTGAAAGTCATTTTTAAGTGCTGAAACTGATATTTTAAATAAGCATTTACGTGTTTGGATAGACGTGCTGAAATTGTCACGACCCAAATTACCAAACCACGGGATCGTGATGGCACCCAACACCATACTTGCTAGCCATATTAGAAATTTACTAACCATTTTCCTTTTAAAATTACTTTAACAAAATACGAAAATTCAGAATAAATACGAATAAAGATCAATAATAGCCGAACCACGAACTAAATATATAACTCTAAGACTACCCAAGGTCTGGTGTCACAATCACGAACTACTAAAGAATACTACAAATAAATGGGATGAACGAAATAATGTATCTATTTCGAATGAAATAAAATAGTATCTAAGTGAATAGGATAAGACTCTAGGAGTCTGCGGACGCCAGCAGATATACCTCGTGTCTCCGAACAAAATGCACAGCTACTGATATCTCCTAATTTTGGTCAGTACCCGGATCTGCACAAAAGAGTGCAGAGTGTAGTATTAGTACAACCGACCCCATGTACTGAGTAAGTGTCGAGCCTAACCTCAGCGAAGTAGTGACGAGGCTAAGACAAAACACCACATAAAACCTGGACATCAAAATCATGCTAACAGGAAATAATAGAAATTAAAGAATGTAAACAGCAATTAATGGGAAGGGAGCATGCGATAGGGAATTTTCAACATAAGGAATGAGGAAAACCGTAAGGCAAACACAGATAGTTATAAACAATAATTTTAGCAATTAAAGATAGAAATTAAACTTGCACGGCATCACCCTTCGTGCTTTTACTCTCAGCCTCACCAAATAATAAGTAGAATACACGGCATCACCCTTCATGCTTTTTCTCTCATCCCTACCAGATTATGATTAAGAATTTGCACGGCATCAGCCTTCATGCTTTACTCTCTTCCTCGCCTCATAAATAATTCATGCACGACATCACCCTTTGTGCTTTTCACTCTTCCTCGAAATATAATTAATTCATGCACGACATCACCCTTCGTGCTTTACTCTCTTCCTCGCCTCATAAATAATTCATGCACGACATCACCCTTCGTGCTTTTCACTCTTCCTCACAATATAATTAAGTCATGCACGGCATCACCCTTCGTGCTTTACACTCTTCCTCACAATCTCATCAAATCATCAACAACATAAAAGGGGATTTCACGAGAAACAGTAGTTCATCATAATTTCTATCACCAATTAATAGTTCAATCTCACCTCAATGTTCTCAAAGGAATTTCAGAAGAAATCAATATTTCATCATGGTTACTATCATCATTTATCATTTTAATCTCAACTCATGTTTTCAACATTTCACTAACAACAATAATCACAGATGATAGGCTTTAAGACAACCAGAATAACAAGAAATAGCATCTATTCGCATGGTATGCCCTGACCACCACGTATAGGTACTCGTCACCTCACCTATACATTGGATTTAACAAACAAACAGGTAACAAGTAGTCATACAATACCTATTCCCTCAATCTAAGGTTAGATACAACACTTACCTTAATTCCGCAGGTCACTCACTTCTCAATTACCGCTTTTCCTTTCGAATTCACCTCCAATACACTCGAATCTAATCATAATTAGTTTAATATCACTAATTAATGCTAAAGGAACCAACTTTACTGAAAAATTATGGATTTCCTAAGTTTTATCAAAAAAGTTAAAACCCGACCCCGGTCCCACTTGGTCCAAACTCAATGTTCGGACCAAATTTTGTTTACCCATTCACCTCCGAGCCTGAATATGCAACTAGTTTCGAAATCCAACCTCAATTCGAGGTCAAAATCCCATTTTTTCAAAATTTCTTAATTCTACCCAAACCCTAAATTTTTACCATGAAAATTCTGGATTTTTGATTTAAAAGTGATGAAAAACATTGGATAATTGGAAGAGTAGAGTTTAGAATTTATTATATACACTTTGGTATGAACTTTGGTGAAGAAAATCGTCTCTAGGGCTTGGTAGTTTGAAAAATAGGAAGAAAAAGAGTTATGTCTGGTTTAACACTGTTTTAATATAGTTGGGCAGGCCGTCATCGCGTTCGCATGGGTCTGCCCGCATTGCATAGAGTCAGGCATGTTGGCCTTCGCGTTTGTGGTCACTGAGCCGCGTTCGCATAGAGAAAAGTCAGGTTCCCCTCCACCAGGCCCGTTAAAGTACGCGTTCGCGTGGACCAAATCGCGTTCGCGTAAGGTCTCCCCTCATCCCATCGCGTTCGCGTCAGGGGTCCCGCGTTCGCATAGAACAAAAAGGGGCCCCAGCATTTTTACTCTATGGGTTCGCGACTGGGGTGATGCGAACGCGAAGAATAAAAGGACTGGGCCTATCCGAAACTCACCCAAGCCCTCGGGGCTCTAACCAAACATGCACGTAAGTCTAAAAACATCATACGGACTTGCTCGTGTGATCAAATCATGAAAATAACATGTAAAACTATGAATTAAATCTCAAAACTCATCATTTTTCTCAAGAACACTTAAAGTTTACTATTTCTCAACTGGACGTCCGAATCACGTCTAATTAACTCCATTTCTCACCAGATTTCACACATAGCGTTCAAATACTATAACAAATTTGTACCGGACTGCGAAACCAAAATACGGGCCCGATACCAATCGTTTCAAAAGCTAATTCTTTTCTTTATTTCATTAATTATTCAGCAAAATAATTTCTTTCAAAAATTGATTTCTAAGGCTTGGGACCTCAGAATTCGATTTCGGGCATATGCCAACTCCCATATTTTATTTGGACCTCCCGGGATCGTCGGAACACAGATCCGAGTCCATTTACTCAAAAAGTTGAATCAAGTCAACTAAAACCCAACTTTAAATTCTAAAAATTAGTATTTCTTACATTTTCACATAAAAGCTTCCCGGTTTCACGCCCGGACTGCGCACGCAAATCGAGGTAGTTAAAATTAGATCTTTTTATGGCTAATAAGCCTAGAACGAAGTCGTAATTCATAAAATGACCCCTTGGGTCTTCACAATATCCACCTCTAAAACAAACGTTCGTCCTCGAACGGACATAGAAGATTACCTGAATTGGAAAAAAAGTGTGGATATATACTCTACATGTCCGACTCGGACTCCCAAGTAGCTGCCTCAACAGGATGACCTTTCCACTACACTCGAACTGAAAGAAAACTCTTAGACCTCAATTGACGCACTTGTTAGTCTAAAATAGCTACCGGCTCCTCCTCATAAGTCAAATCTTTGTCCAATTAGACAGAGCTGAAATCTAACACGTGGGACGGGTCACCATGATATTTCCGGAGCATAGACACATGAAATACCAGATGAACTGAGGATAACCCTGGAGACAACGCAAGTCTATAAGCTACCTCCCCCACTCTATCAAGAATCTCAAATGGTCTGATATACCTAGGGCTTAACTTTCCCTTCTTCCCAAATCTCATGACACCCTTTCATGGGTGATACACGAAGCAATACTCTCTCTCCAACCATAAATGCCACATCACGAACCTTATGGTCGGCATAACTCTTTTTCCTGGACTGAGTTGCACGAAGCCAATCCTATATAATCTTGACCTTATCTAAGGCCTCTTGAACTAAGTCCGTACCCAATAATCGAGCCTCTCCCGGCTCAAACCATCCAACTGGCGATCTGCACCGGTTACCATATAATGCCTCATAGGGAGCCATCCGAATGCTCGACTGATAACAATTATTGTAGGCAAACTCCGCTAACGGCAAGAATTGATCCCGAGAACCTCCAAAGTCGATAACACAAGCGCGGAGCATATCCTCTAGAATCTTAATAATACGCTCGAACTGACCGTCCGTCTGAGGATGAAATGATGTGCTCAGCTCTACTCGGGTACCCAAATTTTGTTGAACTGCCCTCCAAAAGTGCAATGTAAACTGCGTACCTCGATCAGAAATGGTAGACACGGGCACACCGTGAAGGCAAACAGTCTCTCGAATATATATCTCTGCCAACCGCTCCGAAGTGTAAGTACTTGCCACTGGAATGAAATGTGTTGATTTAGTCAGCCTATCTACAATAACACAAACGGCGTCGAACATCCTCTGAGTCCGTGGAAATCCAAAAACGAAGTCCATAATGATATGCTTCCACTTCCACTCAGGAATCTCTATCTGCTGAAGTAAACCACCGGGTCTCTGATGCTCATATTTCACCTGTTGGAAATTCAAACAACGAGCCACATAAGCAACAATATCCTTTTTCATCCTTCTCCACCAATAGTTCTGTCGCAAGTCCTGGTACATCTTGGCAGCACCTGGGCGAATAGAATACTTAGAACTGTGAGCCTCCTCAAGGATCAACTCACGAAGGCTGTCAATGTTAGACATACATATACAACCCTGCATTCTCAAAACACCGTCATCTCCAACTGTAGCTTTCTTGGCACCACCGTGCCGAACTGTGTCCCTAAGGACCATCAAGTGCGGGTCATCATCCTGCCAATCTCTGATACGCTCGAATAAGGAAGACCGAGCAACTGTACAAGCTAGAGCATGGCTGGGCGAAATATCCAACCTCACGAACTGATTAGCCAATGTCTGAATGTCTGAAGCTAACAGTCTCTCACTAACTGGAATACATGCAAGGCTGCCCATACTTACTGATTTTCTACTTAATGCATCGGCCACCACATTGGCCTTTTCCGAATGATACAATATAATGAGGTCATAATATTTCAATAACTCTAACCATCTCCTCTGTCTCAAATTAAGATCCTTTTGCTTGAACAAGTACTGGAGGATACGATGATCCGTGTAAACCTCACATGGCACGCCATAAAGATAGTGCCTCCAAATCTTCAACGCGTGAACAATGGCTGCCAACTCTAAGTCATGGACCGGATAATTCTTCTCATGAATCACCATCCCATCCTGCATCAATACTGCTCCAAGCCCAACGCAGGAAGCATCACAATATACCGTAAAAGGTCCTGAACCTGATGGTAACAAATACCGGTGCTGAAGTCAAGGCCGTCTTGAGCTTCTGAAAGCTCGCCTCACACTCATCCGACCATTTAAATGGGGCACCCTTCTGATTCAGTCTCATCATCGGGGCTGCTATAGATGAGAACCCCTCCACAAAACGACGATAGTATCCTGCCAAACCTAAGAAGCTCCTGATTTATGTGGCTGAAGTGGGTCTAGGCTAGTTCTTGACTGCCTCTATCTTCTTAGAATCCACCTGAATACCCTCTGCTGATACGACGTGACCCAAGAAAACTACTGAGTCTAACCAGAACTCACACTTTGAAAATTTTGCATACAACTGATTATCCCTCAAAGTCTGGAGTGCTATACGGAGGTGTTGTTCATGCTCCTCCCGACTGTGGGAGTATATAAGAATATCATCAATGAACACGATTACGAAGGAATCTAGATAAGGCTTGAAAACTTGATTCATCAAATCCATAAAGGTTGCTAGGGCATTAGTCAAGCCAAACGACATCACAAAAAATTCATAGTGCCCATACTTGTAAGAAAGGATGTTTTGGGAACATCGGACGCCCTAATCTTCATCTGATGGTAGCCCGATCTCAGATCAATTTTCAAAAACACCCTAGAACCCTGAAGCTGATCAAATAAATCATCAATTCTCGGTAATGGATACTTATTCTTGATAGTACTTTTATTCAACTGTCGGTAATCTATACATATCCTTATCGATCCATCCTTCTTCTTTACGAACAAGACCGGTGCACCCCAGGGCGAGACACTAGGCCTGACGAAACCTTTATCAAGCAGGTCTTGCAATTGTTCTTTAAATTCTTTCAATTCTGGTAGGGTCATCCGGTATGGAGGAATAGAAATGGGCTGAGTGCCTATGGCAACATCAATACAAAAATTGATATCCCTGTCGGGTGGCATTCCCGGCAAGTCTGCAGGAAACACTTCGCGAAATTCCCGAACAATGGGCGCTGACTCTATTGAATAAACCTCGGCATCAGAATCACGAATATGAGCCAAGTAAGCCAAACATCCCTTCTCAACTATGCGACGAGCCTTGGCATAATAAATCACTCTGCTGGGAGAATGACGGGAGTCCCTTTCCATTCTAACCGAGGCAATCGCGGCAAAGCTAAAGTAACTGTCTTGGCATGACAGTCCAAGATGGCATAATAAGGTGACAACCAATCCATTCCCAATATGACATCAAAATTGACCATGTAAATAAGCAACAAGTCTACACTAGTTTCAAGACCCTCAATAATGACTACGCACGAACAATATACACTATCAACAACAATAGCCTCCCCCACCGGCGTAGACACATAAACAGGGACACTCAAATAATTGTGGGGCACAACCAAATACAACGCAAAATAGGACGACACATAAGAATAAGTAGACTCCGGATCAAACAAAACTAAGGCATTTCTATTGCAAACGAAAATGATACCTGTAATGACAGCATCGAAGGACTCCGCCTCGGGTCTAGCTGGAAATGCATATAATCGGGACTGGGCTCCACCACCCTGAACCACGTCTCTGGGAGGAACTCTGATGAGCGGGCCTCCACCTTTAGCAGACTGGCCTCCACCCCTAGAGGCCTGACCTCCACCTCTAACAATCTGTCCTCTACCTCTGGCTATCTGACCCCTACCTATGGCTGGTTGGGCAGGCGGTGCTGGAACTATAGCACGGGAATTCTGATACTGAGAATTATCCGACGCGCGAGGAAAATATCTAGAAATATGCCTCGGGTCACCACAAGTGTAACAAGACCTCGGCTGCTGAGACTGTTGGCCGGCAAACTGACCATGTCGACCAGTATGACCACCCTGAACACTCTGGAGAGGGGTGCATTGATATGAGCTGATGGTGCACTGTAAACTGGCTGAGTAGAAGGAGGCATATAAGAACCGCGACTACCTGAGGTACTATGTGAAGCCTGAAGTGCTGAATGGAATGGCCTGGAAGAATGGCCTCTGCTGAAACTAGCCCTGCCTCCAGATGAGGCACCACTAAAACCACCGGAATAGCGAGGCCTCTTGTCTGATCCCTGACCTCCCATCCCAAGAACCGACTCAACTCTCCTAGCCACATTAGCTGCATCCTGAAAAGAAATCTCGGTCCCTATCTCCTTGGCCATCTGCAACCTGATGAGCTGAGCAAGGCCCTCAATAAACCGGCTGACCCTCTCTCTCTCTGTAGGCAACAAAATAATAGCATGTCTAGCCAAATCCACAAAACGATTCTCATAATGGGTCACAGTCATGCTGCCCTGCTGAAGTCGCTCAAACTGACGATGCTCCTCCTCTCGAGTAGTAACAGGCAAAAACTTCTCCAAAAAGAGATGAGAAAACTGATCCCAAGTCAAAGCAGGCGACCCAACTGGTCTAATCAACAAATAATGCCTCCACCATTTCTTGGCGGAACCAGTCATCTGAAATGCAGCGAAGTCGACCCCATTGGTCTCCAAAATACCCATATTACGAAGAACCTCATGACAGCTGTCCAGATATTCCTGAGGATCCTTTGAAATAGCACCACTAAAGTGAACAAGGAAAAGCTTGATGAACATGTCCAATCTCCACAAAGCATCGGTGGACATAGTTATCCCATCAACGGCCGGCGCTAGAGCAACTGGCTGAATTACCCCAACTGGATTGGCTGCTGGGGTTTGAATCTGAGGAGTAGTCTGAACAGGAGTGTGGACCTCTCCTCCAGTTTTACGTGTGGTTGCTGCAACAGGGAATGTGCCAGTCCGGACTACACTCTCCATAATGCCCACTAAACGGACCAAAGCTTCCTGAAGTACCGGGGTGGCAATAAACCTCTCTAGGACTTGAGTTGACCCCGCTGGAACGGTCTAAGCTAGAACTCCCTCATTAATCTCAATCTGGGGTTCCACAGCGGGGATTGCTATCTGAGCAATGGGCTGAGTCCTGCCCCTGACCCGGCCCCTGGTGTGGCCTCGGCCCCTGCCCCTAGTACGAGTTGTTACTGCTGCTGGAGGGCCGGAGTGTTGGTCAGCGGAAGAGGAAGCACGTGTTCTCGCCATCTACGAGAGAGTAGACGAGTTCAATCAGTATTTGAGATACCAAGAATCGCATGACAGAGTAGAAATAAAAAAAATGGAGTTGTTTCCTAACTCGATAGCCTCTGAGAGATAAGTACAGACGTCTCCGTACCGATCCTTCAGACTCTATTAAGCTTGTTCATGAATTGTGAGACCTATGCAACCTAGTGCTCTGATACCAACTTGTCACGACCCAAATTCCCAAACCACGGGATCGTGATGGCGCCCAACACCATACTTGCTAGTCAAGCCGATATTAGAAATTTACTAACATTTTTCTTTTAAAGTTACTTAAACATAATAGAACAATTTAGAATAAATAAGAATAATGATCAATAATAGACGAACCACGAACTAAACATATAACTCTAAGACTACACAGGGTCTGGTATCACAATTCATGAACTACTAAAGAATACTACAAATAAATGGGCTGAACGGAATAATGTATTTGTTTCGAATGAAATAAAACAGTATCTAAGTGAATAGGAGAAGAATCCAGGAGTCTGCGGACGCCAGCAGATCTACCTTGTGTCTCCGAACAAAATGCGCAGCTACTAATATCTCCTAACTCTGGTTAGTACCTGGATCTGCACAAAAGAGTGCAGAGTGTAGTATCAGTACAACCGACCCCATATATTGAGTAAGTGCCGAGCCTAACCTCGGCGAAGTAGTGAAGAGTCTAGAACAAGACACCACATAAAACTTGGACATCAAAATCATGCTAACAGGAAATAATAGCAATTAAAGAATGTAAACAACAATTAATGGGAAGGGAACATGCGATAGGGAATTTTCAACATAAGGAATGAGGAAAACAGTAAGGCAAACACAAATAGTGATCAACAATAATTTTAGCAATTAAAGACAGAAAGTAAACTTGCACGGCATCGCCCTTCGTTCTTTTACTCTCATCCCCACCAGATTATGATTAAGAATTTGCATGACATCACCCTTCGTGCTTTACTCTCTTCCTCACCTCATAAATAATTCATACACGGCATCACCCTTCGTGCTTTTCACTCTTCCTCACAATATAATTAATTCATGCACGGCATCACTCTTCGTGCTTTACACTCTTCCTCACAATCTCATCAAATCATCAACAACATAAAAGGGTATTTCACGAGAAACAATAGTTCACCATAATTTCTATCACCATTTAATATTTCAATCTCAGCTCAATGTTCTCAAAGGAATTTCACAAGAAATCAATATTTCATCATGGTTACTATCATCATTTATCATTTCAATCTCAACTCATGTTCTCAACATTTCACTAACAACAATAATCACAGATGATAGGCTTTAAGACAACCAGAATAACAAGAAATAGCATCTACTCGCATGGTATGACCTGACCACCACGTATAGGTACTTGTCACCTCACATATACATTGGATTTAACAAATAAACAAACAGGTAACAAGTAGTCATACAATACCTATTCCCTCAAGCTAAGGTTAGACACAACACTTACCTCAATTTCGCAGGCCACTCACTTCTCAGTTGCCGCTTTTCCTTTCGAATTCATCTCCAACACACTCGAATCTAATCATAATTAGTTTAATATCATTAATTAATGCTAAAGGAACCAACTTTACTGAAAAATTATGGTTTTCCTAAGTTTTCTCAAAAAAAGTTAAAACTCAACCCCGAGCTTGCTTGGTCCAAACTCGGGGTTCGGACCAAATTTCGTTTACCATTCACCCCCGAGCCCCAATATGCAATTAGTTTCGAAATCCAACCTCAATTCGAGGTCAAAATCTCATTTTTACAAAATTTTCTAATTCTACCCAAACCCTCAATTTTTACCATGAAATTTCTTGATTTTTTATTTAAAAATTATGAAAAATATTGGGTAATTGGAAGAGTAGAGTTTAGAATTGATTACCTGCACTTTGGGGATGAACTTTGATGAAGAAAATCGTCTCTAGGGCATGGTAGTTCAAAAAATAGGAAGAAAAAGAGTTCTGTCTGGTTTAACACTGTTTTAATATAGCTGGGCTGGCCTTAATCGCGTTCGCGTAGGCCTGCCTGCGTTCGCGTAGGCCTGCCTGCGTTCACATAGAGTCAGGCCTGTTGGCCTTCGCGTTCGCGGTCACTAGGCCGCGTTCGCATAGAGAAAAGTCAGGTTCCCCTCCCCCAGGCCCTTTACACTACGTGTTCGCGTGGACCAGATCGCGTTCGCTTAGGGTCTCCCCCCAGCCCATCGCGTTCACGTCAGGGTCCCGCATTCGCATAGAACAAAAAGGGGCCCCGGCGTTTTTACTCTACGTGTTCACGACTGGGGTAATGCGAACGCGAAGAAGAAAAGGACTGGGCACCAGAAACAGCAAAAACCAACAAATTTTTCTAAGTGTAAAACACCATGTGGCCTATCCGAAACTCATCTGAGCCCTCGGGGCTCTAACCAAACATGCACGGAAGTCTAAAAACATCATACGGACTTGCTCGTGGGATCAAATCATGAAAATAACATATAAAACTATGAATTAAACCTCAAAACTCATCATTTTTCTCAAGAACACTTAAAGTTCACTATTTCTCAACCGGACGTCCGAATCACGTCAAATAAACTTCGTTTCTCACCAAATTTCACAGATAGCGTTCAAATACTATAACAAATCTGTATCGGGCTCCGGAACCAAAATACAGGCCCCATACAATGGTTTCGAACGTTAATTCTTTTCTTTATTTCATTAATAATTCAGCAAAATAATTTCTTTCAAAATTTGATTTCTAAGGCTTAGGACCTCGGAATTCAATTTCGGGCATACGCCCAAGTCCCACATTTTATTGTGGACCTCCCGGGATCGTCGGAACATAGATCCGGGTCCATTTACTCAAAAGGTTAACTCAAGTCAACTAAAACCAAACTTTAAATTCTAAAAATTAGTATTTCTTATATTTTCACATAAAAGTTTTTCGATTTCACGCCCGGACTGTGCACGTAAATCGAGGTAGTTAAAATTAGATCCTTTTATGGATAATAAGCCTAGAACTGAGTCTTAATTCATAAAATGACCCCTTGGGTCATCACAGAAACTGATAATACACAGTTGATGTGTTTTGTAGGAAAGTGCTGATAAGTTATTCTTTTATTAAAATAACTAGAATACCCTTAAAAACTTTATAAAATATTATAGGTTAAAAAGTTTCTTTGTAAAGAAAAAGACAAACAACGAATATGGAATGAAGAGGAAGTTGGAAAATATATTTTGAAAAAAATATTTTGCAAATTAAAAAATATTATAAGGATAAAATAGTAAAAGTCTTGGTCAAACTAAAAGTACTTATAAGCTAAAAAATTATAAGTTGGGGGTGACCAACTTATGACTTATGGCTGATTTTAGCTTATAAGCACTTTGCTTATAAGCACTTTTGGTGAAACCAATTATGCTTCTTCTTTTTTTCCTTTTTGTGATTGAATATTAAAATTTATATAAAATATTGTAACGACTTTTACTGTGTTTACCATAAATGGATACGTGAGTTAATTCAATACAAACGATAAATTACGTTAGATTAAACAGATAAAAAACGTAATAAATTATTAAACCAATCAAGAGGAGTGTTCCCGGACTTAGTAATAGCTTAATGAAATGCATGTCTTCGATCCCGGGCTCACGTTACTGATGATTTGATGAACAAAAATAAGAACGTTGAATAACAAAGAAAATGAGAGTATATTGTCTTGATGTGCGTGTTACAATATCCTTAATGAATAATCAGACCCCCTTTTATATAGTACATGAGTTTTACCCTAAGTACAATTCCATAAAAGGTAAAAATCTTATGTTTAACTAATCACCGGTTCTCTACCGATACGTGTCGAGATTCACGCCGTGACATCTGGCTGGTCACGGATATCACAGTTTTTGTTGGTCGTGCTCGATTATCAGGTAATGCTCTCCGAGGCCTTTGGGGATTCGAACCTGGCGGTCATGGTCCCGACACTCCCGAGGGCAGGCGTTTTGCCTGGACCCCAGCTCGAGAGGCTCTTTGCATCGACTCTAGTTTCTTACCGTCACGTTTCTTGCTCCGTTTACTTCATCGGAAATCGAGGAGTCCCATGGGTTCGATTTCGCCCGTATACCTATTGTTTTGCATCTTTCCTAAATTCCACGTACCCCCTAACCTTTAAGGATTGAAAAAGATTGTAACTCCTCTATCTTTTGAATGGAAAGAGTAAACCCTTTGACTCAAAAATCTCGCCGGAAAATATAAAAAGTCAAAAGATCCATTTTTGGAGGGAAATTTTTGCACTACAGTTTAGGATTTATTTTTATGTAAAAAGCTTATCTCAACCTCTAAAATGGCGTTTTACTCATGAAGTATAATGTTCTTACTCAAAACAGTTTGATTCTGCCTTAATTTTTAATTTTTCACAAAATTTCAGTCCATATTATCTTTCTTTTAAAGTTTATGTATGTCCTATAAAAAAGACGTTTAATAGCCTTATTTAATTGTCCTTTATCTTTTCTTTAACGTCTCTCGTGATTAACATTTCACTAATTAGAACAATAAGTGGATTTGAAGAAACAAATGCTTCTTACTTTCCAAAACATTAAATATTTTGGAAAATTTTTACTTTGCCAAAGCAAATAACAACGGCGGCTCCGATGGTTCAGCACTATGCTCGTCGAAAAACCAATATTTTTTAGCAGGAATATACCCACAAAAATTTCAATAAATATTAAACCTCAACTCATAATTTTAGAAGTAGAATAAATTAATTGTTAAAGCTTTAAAGGTCAAACCTATTAAAATTTTGAACCCGCCTCTAGCAACTAATTATTTGGAGTAATTCACAAATGTTGCTTGTACAATATAAGAATATGCTGAATAATCAATGAATAATATTTTGAAAACACTTGACTATCGGAAATAACCTCTCTATCTCTATGGTGGTAAGGTCCGCAACCTCACCTGTAAAGTCACATTAGGTATGTTATTGTTGATGATCAATGAACAACATCCCATGTGAACCTCATAATAGAGTTACCTGCACATTGACATTCGAATCTTTAGGCATGTTGTCCTGTTTCTATACCATGTACTGTTTGGCAATTATACCCCCCCCCC
>ML421675.1:10837-45368 GCA_005239525.1 Nicotiana knightiana | reverse complement strand
CACCCCCACCCTAAACAACCAAGATCTACAACTACTAAATCAATATTTACAACACTTGAAAAATCAAGATTTCAACAACACAGCAGACAACAACAACAACGACGACAAAAAATCCGATGTAATCTCACAAGTGGAGTCTGAAGAGGATAATATGAACGCTGACCTTATCCCTACTTTGTGGAAATAGAGAGACTGTTTCCAATAGACCCTCGGCTCAAGAAAAACATGGTCACAGCATAGTTGAAAAGAAACACAGCAAACAGCAATATAATGGATATTGAATTTCATCTTGCTTCAGAACCAACAGTTGTATCAGAAGAAATAAAACATGAAGCTAGCGATAAATGAAGGCGATTCGCAGTATAAAATTGCTATGACAGTACTTGCTAAGACTCAAATATATACAACAAAAAATCAGATAAATCAGACACCTTCTAAAGAATCTTATGAAGAACTTCATGTTGACTTTTCAGAAAACAACAGTTCCTAACCCCGGGATTGATATACTGGAAACAGGGAAGGAAAAGAATAAAATTTTACTCGATCAAAATTTTTAACTGAAATTAGGATCTTTATTTCCAGCAATAACTTTTCTATGTCGCTTGGATTTCCTCTCTCTCCCACGCTTCGTGGGTATCTTTTTCAGAGGAGTAGGTATGACGGTTGATGTTGAAACGACAGGTGAGGTCTGTCGCGCTTCAAGAATTACAGGCGGTGGAGGATGAACAATTACACTCGCACGAGGTGGAGTTGGGCGCTCGAGAACGTCTCTATGGTACCCCTGCAGATAGTAAGGAAAAAATTAATCTATCAATTAACAAGATACAGCTATCCAGCACAGGGGAAGTAAATCAGAAAAGGTCATCCTGATAAGTAGCTAAAACTATTATTCCCTCCATTTCCTTTTATATGGCGGTGTTTAACTGAGCGCTGAGTTTAACAAAAAAAGATTTGTGGCACATTCAAAAGTACCCCGAGAACTTGTGACATTAAACATACCATGACAGTTCAATGGCTATAAGAGTACGTCATATAGGACAAATTGGAAAGTTTAAAGTTGAGTTATCAAATAGAAACACGTCATTCTTTTTGGAACAGATTAAGAAGAAAAGAGCATCAGATAATATAGAATTAGAGGAAATATCAATATGTGGACCAGCAATGGCAATTACAAAATTGTGTCATTCACAATCCAGAAGGTAAAGAAATGAAGATTACCTGAATCACAAAGTTGCGCCGTTCGCAATCTAAGAACATATTCGCTGTCCAATTTGTCTTTGACATGATCTTATCTCTCACAATAGCAAAACTAATTTGGTCTCTTGGAGTAAAACGGTCCACTTCGTTAAACCAAAGACAAGTAAAAAGATTGGAGATTGGATTGTGTTCCCTTATTATTACACATCCCTCAGGGACATCTGCACATAAATAGCACGTTAGTATGATTATCAGACAGAAAACGGGCAGGAACTACGAGCAGAAGGTAAAGAAAGATGAAAAAGAGGATCACACTCCTACCACTTGTAATAGGAAGTTTAGCCCTGGAATATGGAGTTAAACCTTCCTTTTTATAGAATTCAACCTGAAAGTCGATGGAAGCGTTGTCGAACTTTGCAGCAGCCTTATTAGCTTCTGCTTCTACAAACACATCGAAGCGCTTGTAGTGTCTTGATATTGCAAAACTGGCATTTTTTCTCCACAAGAACCTGACATTGAAATGAAAATAAACTTGAGAGCGATCAACTTGTGAAGAACAATTAAAGCACATTTTTATGAAGAAGTCAATTTTCAACAAACTTCTATAACTATGACCATTTACCAAAGGAATCCCCCTTAAGATAGTTACCAGTGATAAATAGGTCCAACAATTCTAAGATGCGACAGAATTTGAGGCAATAAAAACCATCTCCAATACTTAGAATTAGAGATTATATTATTGAACTCTCCTAATGTAAAATATTTCATTTTCTGTTGGCATGTCGTTTAAGCATGTGAAGGCTACTTTAATAAAATCATTTTTTGCTCATAGAAAAAGACAATGTAAATACACCACTATGAATAAAGGCGGAACCAGTGCCTCCATCAGACTTTTGATCTTAAAGGATCCAAGCAAAATATATGACCGTTTTCAACATATATATATATATATATTTATATATTCAGAATTTTGCCAAAGTTAACGGGGTCCAGTGACCCCTCTTCTACAAGTATAGGTCTGCCTCTGCTATGAATAAGAACCACCTCAGGACAAGATGCTTATATTCCTCTCATAGTAAATTTTGGCTGGAGAACTGTCGCAAACACATCAAAAAACAAACTTGCAGGAAGCATTACTTTGTTTCGCTAATCGCTAAAGTTTTAAAAGAAGGAATTCAATGTCTTTCGTCAAGAGACTAAATTCAACCCATAGAAGGGGTCATTGTGGCAAATGATGGTTTTTACTTTCGCATATATGAGATGTTGATTGGGTCTACCTTTCAAGTATTTGATATGGATCCACGACAAGCTCAAGTTTTCCATCAATCCACAGAGAATAACGAGCATTAGGGAAAAGCCTGTGGAGTAGAAGCTTCGGAACCTGCAGTGGTAACAATTTTTATATAGTCTCTTTCTCCATAAGGTAATAAAAAATCGGGAAGAAATTAGACACTATCCCCGTCTAAAATCAATATTAAGTATCATAAAGGCATAGCCAAAAGCAAAAGATAAAACGCCTTCTGCGGCTAGAATTTGTATAATACGGTTGTGCATCAAATAAGAATTGGAGAAAACCATGAAAACAAATGCACTTTGTACTTGCTCATTACAGTGGACAATGGAACTCTAGATATTTAGAATTAGAACCAAGAGCCTGTTCAGAATGTCAACTTCAAGAATTAGAATGCAAACGTTCACATTTAAGCGGAAAGTTGGATAAGGACCAAAACTTCAGATCTACGAAGGAAAAGATATCGGCTACGAATAATTACCTTTCCATTTCGCCGCGGATCATTGTAAGGTAGGTTATGAACAACAACAATTCTCCATAAACCAATTTTCATGCTACTATTTAGCTCACTTGAATTTCTCAAAAATGCTTCTGTTTCCTCATCCACGAACATATAGAAGCAGGCATTTTTCTTTGCATATTCGCTGGTATTCTTTGGTTGCCGTATCAAATCAAAGGCCCCTTATCAAGAGTATATTTGTTAAACTAAGGTCCATCAGATACAAGATGCAAATGTAACAAATGAATGATCAGTTGAAAGATCGATACCAAATATTGCCGATGCCACCACGACACCTTGACAAGATTCCATCTCAACAAAGTCAGAATCGTCAATGTCAAAACCTGTCCGATGTCCAGGCCTGATTCCTCTGACAAAACTGTCAATTGGACGTGAAATGGAAAATCACAAAATACACTAAATCAGAGGATCTTGTGAAAAATGTGACAATCTTTATCATAAAGTTCCCGAGTAGAGAAAAATATCATACCCACAATGCACACTCATGGAGTCTCTTATATCATACGAATCATTTCTCTGCATCAGCGAAGGATATCCGCCAAAATCTGAACCTCCAAACTCGGTTTTACTTGGATTTTCTTCATGGATGTAAGTCAAATTGCTAACACCAGGAGAAAAGGATGGTGCATTCGGCATTAATGCAATAGCTTGTTCAACAGGAAGGTAGCACACCGGACATGCTGAGGAACACAAGGAATGGAAAAATGAGGTTCAGGTTCAGCATTTAGAAGTTATATATTCTGACCTTCAATCTATTTTAAGGAAAAAAATTTCAGAATACGACAAGATTGTAAAACTTACGCCGTGGTCCAGTCCTCTTCTTATCTGCTGGCGGGGGCGGCAACGTGAAGCCTTCACATGGATTTCCAGGGGGAAGAGTATATCCTTTGAAATATACAGGAGGAGGAGGAGGAGAAGGAAAAGGAAGAGGAGGAGGTTGGATAGTTGATGCACTTCGGCCAACATTAGTTCGTTTTATTGACTCAATATTCCTATAAATATAGTTATGTACAGTTTCTGGAGGAAACATCCTGTTACTTATGGAGGTGTTAAGTTCCACTGCATCTTCACCTATGAATGAGTCGAAAACTCGATCGTGTAAGAAGGCAGAAAAGAATTCTTAAGAGATGAAAATTTAAAAGATGTACAAGCACCAACATATGGAACAGCCGGATCGAAAGTATTTCCTTAAAAACAAAAGTAGAAGATTGAACAACAGAGGTGGTCATTAAACATGCGCAGCGTAAACTAGATGAAATCAGGAACTCTCCTAATCAAGTAAAAACCTTTAAAGGAAAGAGCATACAAGCAAAATCATAAAGTTTGAGGCAACCAATTAATATTTGTCAAGCTCAAAAAACTATAACCACCTGATAACTACCACATAAAAGCCTCTCGAAAGCTCCACAATACTTATGGCATTAACTCTAAGAATTAACATAAATAAGATTTCCAATTTTGTATTACTGCTTAATAAACAAATTCTCCATCTTAATATTTCCAAGTACATGAACGCCAAAGATTTGACATCTAACTATAATATATGACAAATGGTACATTTCAGAAAGAGGCAACGTGCTAAAGTTAAGAGACCAAACCTTTGCCAACATACAAGACCCACAGAAAAGCTGCGGCAGAAACGACACACAGTAGCAGCATGCCCACATTCTTTCGAGGGGCGAATTTGCAGATCCGGAGAAACAATCCCTCTTTCTCCTTAAACAATTTAGGGGGTTTTCTTGATGGAATAGGAGGTGTTGTTTGGATTGGTGAGGAACTGTTCTGAAATAGCTGTTGCTGCAAAGAACCATAACTTCCCGAAGAACGAAGACCCAACGACCCTGTAGTCATTGTTGTCCCCTCAATCTTGCTACTTCACCTCTCATTTCCCCCCTCCACTCATCCACATCCAAACTCTTATCTTCCTACTAAAGTTTGAATCTTTGCACTAAAATTCACCTCCAAGTTTGGAACACTTGAGCAAAATCAGCTCAAAACGCCAAATCCAACACTTACCTTCCTAAGGTTTGAATCTTTTGCATTAAATTCACCTCCCAATTAAGAACACCTCACCCAAATCAGAGTAAAATGCAACAAAAATTCTTGCGAAACGAATCTTGCTAATGCCAATCTAATACAAAAAGGCACCAAATTCACCAAGAAAAAGATACCCAATTGGGCAAATGATCTCTAGAGCTACAATCAATCCACCTTTGATTCTTTATCTTCCTAAAGTTTGAATCTTTGCACAAAAATTCACCTCCAAATTTGAAAAACTTCAAGAAAATCAGCTCAAAACTCCGAAAAACTTGTCACTACACAAATTTAGCAATACCAATCTAATAACAAATGCACCAAATTCACCAAGAAAACAGAGACCCAATAATACAAACAATCCTTTCTTGCTTCTTTATCTTCCTAAAATTTGAATCTTTGCACAAAAATTCACCTCCAAATTTAGAAAACTTCAACAAAATCAACTCAAAACGTCAGAAACCACTCACTGTATAAATTTGGAAATGCGAATCTAATAAAAAGAATGGACCAAATACACCAAGAAAAAAGGCACCCAATTTCACCAAATGATCTCTGGAGCTACAATTAATCCTCTATTGCTTCTTTATGGATCTACTAATAACAACCCCACTTCACCAAAACTGCTAATACAGAGTCTTAAATAGTAAAAATGTAAAAAGAATTTGGCAGTTTACAACAAGTGAAGATGTAAAGTTTGCTTCTTTATCTCAAATACAAACAAACCCAAATCAAGAAAATGTATAAATATAAATTTAAAAAAAATTAAAACATATAAAACAGTCACATTCAGAACCAACCAATCAAAACCCACTACTCAAATTCAATCCTACCAATCAAAATTAGAAGGAAAAAAAATGGTTCTCGAAATATACAAATTGCAGTGGCAATAAATTTACTAATTATTGCCACTGAAATTGAGATGAGGTAGAAATAATAGGGTTGTGAAACCAATCAAATCTGAGATCACAGTTCACGAGTAGTATTTTATATTTTTTTGGAGTTCATTTTCCATTTTTATGGAGGATATTTCTGAAAATTTTATTGTGTTATTTATATTGTTCTATATATGTAGATCAATCATAGGAAATTAAAAAAAAATTAAAAATAAAATATAATTGAAGCTAGAATGCGCCATGTGCGCGTGATAACTGGATTGTTGTCTGATATTGCTGCTTAACATAATTAGTTGCTGTTGGATGACAGATTTTAGCTTATTAATCACGTAATTAACGGTGACTTCTTACTTACACTAATGTAATTCACTCCCCTTTGCTTGTGAGAACATAAATAAAAGAATGTATATTTCAACAGTTTCATCCAAACACGTATAATTTTTTTTCGGAACTAATTTTCATGTTATGTCTTTATAACAACACTTCTCTATAACATTCAAAAATATTCTGAACAAACAAGATTGTTATAGAAAGGTTTGATAATATATATAAAATTAACATTAACTAATTCCACGGGATACCTCTGTCTCCGTGGCAAATCCTAAGTGTGAGATATGGATTCACACGAACCCGGCATTATTTGCCTAGATCTTGTATATATATAAAAAAAATCACTAAAATATGTAAATATTTCAATGTGAACACAATTATTATTATTATATATATTAATTTAAGCATAAACTTCAAATCTATTATGCATTTACTGTCCACTGAGATTTGGACAGATAAGAAAAAAGCACCTTATATTTTTGGCTCCAGTGGAATTTGAATATAACTTCTTAGTCCACTTCATTGACTATTAGGTCACACCTCAGTGCCTTATTTAAACTGACATTCATCACTTGTGCTTATCAACTACATTGGGTCTTAACACATTCCGTCCGTCGGCGAAAAATAATTATAACAGTTAGCCAATAAATAAGAAATATATACTGATTATGTATAAAAATATGTATATTATATATTAATATTTAAAATGTATATTTTTGACTATTATAATTTTGGTGAGCGGCTATACCGTATAGATTTTCTATACACTTATTTTTAATTAGTTAAACCAAATGGGCTCTACGTAAATCTTTCTCCTTCAGTAAAATGCATGTAAATGATAATTTTCTTTATTTTTCAATGTAAATATGGAAATAATGAACTTAAGCATTATGTGATGAAAGTACGTCAACCAATATGTTACTATATTTTTAGAATTCGTTAAGTCCATTGTGTATTAAATTGAACTTCTGTTTGTTGTCTTTCTTTTCAAGTTCTTATCTAAGTGGGCGTTTGGATATAAGACTTGTAAAATTTCGGGAAAAAGTGAATTAATTATTTTAAGTGAAAATGATATTTGAAAATTAGAGTTGTGTTTTGGACACAAATATAATTTTGAATTGTGTTTAAATTATTGTGAGTGATCTGAGTGAAATTTTATCGCCAAATCCTGATTACGAAAAAAGGTGAAAAATTTTCAAAAAAAAGTGAAAAAATTCTCATGTCCAAACGGGCTCTAATATTCGTACATGCTAACTTGAAAACATCTTTCTATTTCAAAGAAAAATACAAAGAAATAAAGAACAAGCTGAGAGGTTGTTTTTTTCTTCGTACTATATTATACACACGTAAAACTCTATTAATACGGTAATACCTACTTATTGTCATATAATTTTTACGTATATATATAACCAAAATTATTCTTATACTAATATTTGTTTTTAATTAATTTGAGTTTTTCACATATTTCACGATCGAGGAAGTTATAAATATCGACCAACGTAGCTCAATAATAACAGTCAAGAAATCACTGAGTTTATCATCTTCTCTTGTTCTCCGGTTTGTTCACTTATCATATTTATCGTCCTCGTAAACATAGACGGAGACAGAATTTCAAGTTTATGAGTTCGAGATTCTAATCGTTTGAAATTATTGAATTCTAAATTACTATACATATTAAATAAAACTTTTAAAACAAATACAGAATTCGAGCCAAAACGGTTAGGTTCAGTCGAACCTATTTCCGGCAATCTAGCTCCCCCCTGCTCATAACTTTGATGAGAGTGTGTCAATAATAGCGTAACATGTTTGCAAATGTGACCATAAGTTACTAAGGCCTTAAATGGGAAAGGTGACCAAAAGTTTCTAACTTGTTTGCCATGTGACCACACAAATTGATGAAAATTTTCATTATTAATTAATAGAAAAGGAAAGAAGGCAGGAAAGAGACCAATAATTATTAAACATATAAGGTAAGTAAATAAATAATGAGGAGAAAAGATGGCCCCTTTAGGGTCGTAGAGGATTTTTGTTTTAGTTCCTTACCCAATTTTTGATATTTCGCATCGACGTCGAAACTAATTTAGATTCATGTCATGTAAGGTTAAACAAAGCAAAAACGTTCCCTATGAGAATTTTCTCTTAATGGTGAATATATTTTATTTATCTCATCACAGAATTTGATGAGGTCTAACATGTACAATTACCACAAAAAGAATTTTTAATTTGTCTTTCTTTTTTTTAAAGATGACTTGTACATCACGAGTTTGAACCGTGGAATCAGTCAGTAATGTTTCAATTAGGGTAGATTCCTTACATCATACTTCTCTTAGGATACGACCCTTTTTCGAATTCTGCGTGAACGCGAATACTTCATGCACATGACTGCCCTTTCTTTTTCTTTTTCTTTTTCTTTTTCTTTTTCTTTTTCTTTTTTCAAAATTAAATTTTGATGGCTAAAATAGAAAACGTAAAGTCGTTAAATTGCCCTAATGACTTTTGTCATTCTATTGGGGCATCTTCCCATTTCTTTGAAAGTACTATTTATAAGTCAATAAAGTCATTATCTCACATTATTTTCAAATAGGAAATTTTGCAATTTATATCTTTGAAATATTAGTAAATTCCAATTTTGTTCTTATAATATATAGTTAAGCACATTTAATTTCAAACTAATTAAGATTACAATTTTGATCCTTCTACTTGTGATTGGTTAGGATGTCACTTGATTTGATACAAATTAAGCATTTGGACAATATTTGATCAAAATTTGAAATAAAAAACTATTTCGAAAATTAAGTTGCAAAAAAAAAAGGTATTTAAAGGTTGAATTTTTTTCTTGGACATAACTTTCGTTCACAAAAAGTTTTGAAGATTAGTAGAATCATATCACTTGACATACTTTACAGATAATTTTTTTTAATATCTCAATACCATATAAATTACTGAAATACTCCCTCCGTTCACTTTTAATTGCTTATAATTAATTTTGCACTCCCTTTAAAAAATAATAAATAAAATATATTATTTATCATAATACCCATAATAATAAAAACATTTCAAATATTTTTTTACCATAAAGAGACCTAGAGAGTAGACATTGGTATAAAATATTTTTCCTTTTTGCCAGCACAAAGATTGGAAGATAGCCAAATGTTTTTAGTGGATAGCCGGTTTTAAGTTTTAAGATTACTTTGACCTCTTGAAATATATATAAATAGGAAGTCATTTTTCTAATTATTAGTGTTGGGACAGATGTCTATTTTGGCATCATTATTTATTTAGTAAAAATAGTACGGGCTAGCCAGTTTTCGGACTGGTAACTGAAAAATAGCTAGCGTTTGCAAAGTCATTGTAAAATAACTATTATTTTGCTGTAACACGAAAAGTTCCAGCATAATATACTGGAGATTGGAGCACATGTATATGAACTTCCAGCATATTATGTTTGACTAGTATATTATGTTGGAACTCCAGTATATTATGCTGGAAGTTCACATATAAAAAATTTGAACTCCGGTACATTATGCTAGAATATTTTTCGAATTTGGAACAATGTTCTCGTTCAGATTTATCTTTACGTAAAAGTGGCTAAATTTCGATTACTTTTGAAACTTTAGTTATTTTCAATTATCACTTATAAATTTGGCTATTTTTACATTTCACCCTATTATTTATCATTACTTTTTATATTGTCTCAAACATTATTCTTCCGATTTCAATTGTGTCATTATGTCATATATTTAAAAATTATGGTTGATGTATACATTTTAACAAAGCAATAATGCAAAGTATTAATTCTTTTTACCCAAAACTTAGAAGAATTCATTTCTTTCTCTTTGTATTATCCTTCTTTCTTTTTTTATATCATTGTTTTTTAAAGTTTATTTGCTCCAATATTTGCAGCAAAGAATTGATGCAACACAAGACAAATATTTTGTTTATAATTTTCATTACTTAACCATGATTAAGTGGTTACTCTAACTCTAATTTGTGATTTTTAAGGTTAAATTATTTGAATTATTACAAACAGTAAGTGCCAGTGAGTATTTTTCATATAAGACATTCCAACTTAATTAATAAATTGACTTTCTTATTTTGTGATATTATTTGAATTTGAAAAGATCTCCTTTTTTAAATGATGCCTATATCTGCATTTTCTTTATAACTAGGGGTAGGGGGGACAGGGTACAGCGAATATTGCATAAAAGGATTCGAAATTTTTCCCAAAAGTAAATTTTAGTGGTGTATTATTTTTGAATGAATATAAAAAAATAAAATAAAAAATAAGCAAAAAAGAATAGACCGACTCGTATATGATGAATCCCATTTTATAATCGCATTTTGCAATTTAGTGATTTATAAGTCGAAACTAGCAAATGCGCTGTATAAGTTGCATTCTCGAAGTATAAGTCGCACTTATAAATTGCGGTTTATAAATTCCCAAAATTGTTATATCCCAATTACAAAATGTGACAGTTGGACTTTAAATGTGGTATAACTCGCAATTGTATTTATTAGTCTCAGTCGTCCAAGTGACCTAGACATATGAATTCACATGAACCGATGCTCCTCTCCCTAAATTATGTAAAATAATATTATATTTTTTAAAATTATTTAAATATATGTGTGTGCATCCATGCTCAAAAATTACTATGGTGCAGTAATTATTAGATGCACATATACAAGTAAAATTGGTGGTTCAAATCCCACCCCGAACAGTCTTATTCTCGGCACATCATATACATATATATAAAATGTGAAAATCACTAAAATTTAAAAAAAAAAAGTAATTTTGAACATATAATTTTAAAGTATAGTGATTTTACGGTAAGAGACTAAAGTTAAACTCATCAAATATAAATTTTAGATTTACCTCTTCATAATAGTGCATTCATCCTCTTGAAATCCGCCCCTACCTAGAGAGTAAACATTAGTATAAAATATTTTTATTTTTGCCAGCACAATGAATTTGAAAATAGAAAAATGGGTTTAGTGGATAGCCGGTTTCAAGTTTTTAAGTTTACTTTGACCTCTAGAAATATATATAAATAGGAAGACATTATTCTAATTAATATTAGTGTTGGGACATATGTCTATTTTGGCACTATTATTTATCATTATTTTTTATATTGTTTCAAACATTATTCTTCCAGTTTCAATTTAGTCATTTAAATATATAATTGATACATATATTTTAACAAAGCAATAACGTAAAGTATTATTTTTCTTTTTTATCAAAATTTAGAAGAATTCATTTCTTTCTCTTTGTATTATAATTCTTTCATTTTTGATATATCATTGTTTGTTAAAGTAAGCATATAGCCAATAAGCTAAGATATTAGTTGAGTTCATTGCATTGGATAAAAAAATTTCTGTTTACTTTTTGTTGCTTAGATTTGTTTACCTCTAATAGTTTAATTAAAGTCTTTAATGTTTTGAGAAGTTAGATACTAAAAGTTTACTTGCTCCTGATATTTGCAGAAAATGAAATCCAACAAAAATATATTGTATATAATTTTCATTACTTAAAAATTAAGTGGTATATACTCTAACTCTAATATGTGATTTTTAAGATTAAACTAGTCTTAGGGTACACGTTTTGCGCGCGCATGAACCCTATCTCGACAAGTACAAATTTCTTTAAAAAATTACATAAATATTATTTTAAAAATTAAATTTGAGTTATAAAATAAATAAGTAGTACATCCGAACATGGGACGACCATACTTGTTCACTTTATCTCTTTCAACTTGGATATCATGAGGCGGACCTTGGAAAATTTTAACATAAGCAGGAAGGATTCACAAATTTTTCAGATGTTGAGCGCGCAAAGCTTTGAACCCAAATACGTTACCTACAATGAAAGTAAACATGTTGGTAACATAACCTTCTTTCTTCTTCTTTTTTATCTTAGATAGCTAATTTAATAAAGGAAGAAACTGCAGGAATATAAATAGTTATCATGAATTATTATATTCAACTTAAAAAGAAATTCTAGTTTTCTAATTTCGTCACTTCAATTCCATAAGTTCTTTTGGTTCCTTTTCTGTCAGCAATTTCACGTACGCATCACCGCCAATAATACGATCTTTAAATTCTGTTATTCATTATGTTTTAATTTAGATGACACATTTTCCTTATTAGTCTGTTTCAAAAAAAATGACATTTTTCTACAATTAAAAATAATTCAACTTTAAACTCTTTATCTAACTCATTTTATCCTTAACGAGAAGTTTTTATAATCACACAAATATCATGGCCCCACAAAGTTTTTACCACAAGTTTTAAAAAAAAATTTCTTAAACTCCGTGTCAAGTTAAATTATCTGATCTAAATTAATTTATTATGAACAAATGTACTTACAAATAGTAAAAAACTCAACCAACATCTTGCACATATTACCTGTGTTAATATAAAAAATATGCCAAGACAATATTATAAATGCACATAGCATTAAAAAAATACAGAAAATGAGTATAGTTCCTTAAAAAGTTATATCAAAATTATCTTTTTTGTGACTGATCACAAGGAGGTTCTTTTCTTCAATTATAATGGATGCGATTCTTAAACTCCATTGATATTGATACATTTACAAAAGCTAACATAGATTTCCTATGAAAACATATTTTTTCGAAGGTAACATGAACAATTCGTATATATATGAATAAGCTCGGTGTTTATCAAGATCCGATGCATTATTCCAATTAGGGAAAAGGCATAAGTATCCCTCTAACCTATGACCGAAGTTTTAACTATATAATTTTTTTCCGGAGATCCTATTATCCCTTTGAACAATTATAAAGTGAAATTATTGTCACCCTAAATCTGCAAATAATAACTCCATTATTATCAGTTTACTAAAACTTTTATATGGCCAAATTAAAAGACCTTAAACTCAAGCCTCATGCATACATATAAAAAATCTAATAAATATAAATATTTAATTGATAGCACACATATCAAACTACATACTTATTAATTCTTAACTAAATAAGACCCCCGACTAATATTCAAAAGACAAAACGAAGGCGATAAAAACTTTGATAAGAGTCGCATCAAAGATGGAATTCTATTGGTGATAATTAGAGATGCAAAGAAACATGGAGTCATGCATGCACAGGAGAGCTGCATACTTTTTGGGAGACCACCATCTTTTGCAGAGCCTTCTTACCATCGAAATCATAACGACACATTACAAAAAAGGCTCGTTAAATTAAACTCCAGCAACTCAACACAACCACTCTCTGCTACAATTACTTTGTGTAATAGTAGTGTTCTATTTAGTACTAATAGTAGTGTTCTATCTAGTACTAACTATCTTTCTAGTAATGATTCTCATACGGAGGGTCTTTGTAGTAAACTCTAGCTTAGTAACTACGATGCCTCTCATACATCTTGTAAAATGTACTCACATACCTGTTTAATTCCCTATAATATAAGTACGTCTTTTCGACCAAAAAAAAAAAGGGAAGGCAGCTAAGGTATACAATTATATTGGTGGAATGGGTTTGGGGCTCAATTTAGCTTGAGTAAAATACTTTAACGTTGTCTTATATATGATTTCAATTGATCCTACTTTTATAACAAAGAATAGAGACGCCTTAACCTGAACCGCATCAAACGATCAATTGGCACTATCGTGGCCTGGGATACCTGAATCTGCACACAAGGTGCAGGAGGTAACGTGAGTACACCAACTCAGTAAGTAACAAGCCCAAATTGTAGGCTGAGAGGTAGTGACAGACTAAACCTCAATATTTATAACATAATCAATGTACAGAAATTTAGGCATGCTTTCAGTTAACTAGACAGCTCAAAGTGATAAGATAAGTACAGTTCCGAACAGTTTGACATATGTAACTTAACGTATCCTACATGCCAATGCATCAAC
Organism: Nicotiana knightiana; assembly: GCA_005239525.1. Lineage (NCBI taxonomy): Eukaryota > Viridiplantae > Streptophyta > Magnoliopsida > Solanales > Solanaceae > Nicotiana > Nicotiana knightiana. Next base: position 31,209 of record ML421675.1, on the reverse strand, counting down.
TGTATGAAATGCACAATGTGCTCCTACTCTCAAATACTCGTCCACTCAGTACTGTATATGGCTCGCATGGCCCAGGGAAAATCCATCCCGGAATATATATAAGTCAGACATAAGTCACTCAGTATTGAGGAAGGCCAATCCAGCCTTATGGAGAAGATCCATCTCCAGATAATAGTACATCTCACAACCACTCGGTAATGTATATGGATCACACGGCCGAGGGAAGATCCATCCCAGAATATATATTAATATCTTACATCAATCTCTCACTACCGAGGAAGGACATTCTAGCCCCATGAAGAAGATCCATCTCCAGATACAAATACTTCAGACAAGATCCATGCTCAGCGAAGATCCATCCCTCAATAATATCACTGCGCTCATTGGGGGTGTGTTACAGACTCCGTAGGGGCTCCTACAGCCCAAGCGCTATCATGAGCCAGATCCAGGCATAAATCAATATAACATGCTGCAGTGTGCAACCCGATCCCATAACTATCACTCATAGACATGATCTCGGCCTCACTCAATCATCACTCTCCAGTCTCACTTACATGGGCTCACAATGCACTATATAGCCCGAATCAACGATATAATGCCAAACAATAATAACCGAGACTCAGACATGATATGATATGCATAAACATGACTGAGTATATAATACCAATGAAACACATGAGATGACAGCAATAAACGACCACTCGGGTCTCAACAGTATCGGCGTGAAGCCTTAACATGGTATTTAGCATGATTTCTAGCATGTTTACATTAATCACATTGATAGAAGCATAAATATCAACAAGAAAGAACCACTAAACGGTGCCATGGGATGAACCAGGTCACAAGTCTCACGGTGCACGCCCGCACGCCCATCACTTGGCATGTGCGCCACCCAATTCTAATCACATAACACGTTGTTCGAGATTTCGAACCCTCAAACCCAAATTTGGAAGCGTTACTTACCTCAAATCAGAAGAAAATCTACTATGTGATGCCCTTGCCGATCAACTCGGCCTTGAATCACCCCGAATCTATCTAAAATCAGTATCATATCATTAATACATTCTAAAGGAACAAATCCCACGCGAAAATTACCAAATTAAATCAAAAATCCCAAAATTGACCAAACCCGACCCCCGGGACACGTCTCGAAATCCGATAAAAATCACGAAACCAGAATCCTTATCCTCTCACGAGTCCATGCATACCAAATTCATCAAAATCTAACTTCGTTTGGCCCTTCAATCACCCAATTTTAACTCTCAAGTTTCAAGCCCTAATTCTCCAATTTTCACCCTTAATCCCTACAAATTTCATGCTTAATTAACTGAAAATTACCATAGAATCAAGTATTAGGTTCAAAAACATTACCTCAATGTGTTTCCCCTTGAATCTCTCTTCAAAAATCTCTCAAAAGCTTCAATCCCGACTTCAAAAATGGTGGAAATAGGTAAAATTTCGCGAAGGGTTTAATTTATACCTTGTGCCCAGTTAATCCGCATATCCGGCTCATACACCGTACCTGCGGTCTCCGCTTCTGCGGAAAATTATCCGCTCCATCGGATTTCACTTATCCAGTCTGTTCCGCATCTGCGGTCTCCATCTTGTACATGCGGGCTCGCAGGTGCGCTCACTCGTCCGCTTCTGCGAAAAATCCCCCTACGACCTCCGCATCTGCGATCTCCCTTCCGCAGGTGCGGAAAACCAGAACCAGCAGCACCAGCTGCAATCTCTCAAGTCCAAACTTTTCGATGATCATCCGAAATCATCCCGAGCCCCTCGGGGCCTCAACCAAATATACCGACATGTCATATATCATCATCCGAACTTAGTTGAACCTTCGAACACTCAAAACAACACTAAAACACCAAATTACCCTCTGATTCAAGCCTAATTCTACCACGGATCTCCGAATAACATTCCGAACACGCCCCTAAGTCCCAGATCACCTAACGAAGCTATCCGAACAATAAAAATCAAATTCCGAGATCATTTACCCATAAGTCAACTTCTGATTGACTTTTCCAACTAAATAACCAACTTAAGAGACTAAGTGTCTCATTTCTCTCCACAATCACTGTGAACCCCAGCCAACCGACCCAACACAACATAAAAGAGCTGAAACACACATAATGAAGCAGAAATAGGGAAAACAAGGCTAAACTCTCGGAATGACCGATCGGGTCGTTACATTACGTCCTATTTGGTTAGTATTTTTAATTCTTTCCTTTTCTTGCTATTTATATATAATTTATTTAAGCATAAAACTTTATATAAAATAAAATGTTAATATTTTTAAAGTTCTAATATTAAAATTTTTCTATGTAATTCAAATAAGAAAGAATGTAATATATAAAATTTAGTTGATTTTGTAGTCCTAAATATTAGGAAAATAATTAAATGTGTAATTCCTACATATTAGGAAAATAATTAAATGATTATTCCTACATATTAGAAAAATAATTAAATTACTATTTTATCCAATGTAAACTCTATTTTTAAAGGGTAAAAAAGGCGAATGGCATTCCTCTAAGGGTCTTTGTGCTTTTAATATAACTGGTTTTAAGGTACGCACTTTGCGCGTGTACCCCATATTAATAAGTATAAATTTTTTAAAAATTATAATAATATTATTAAACTATGTATACCTAACGTGCAATTATTAAATATCATTTTGAATGTATTTCTAAGAGTTGATGTTGAGTTAAAAAAATATCACAGCGGTGAATGATAATTTAGTATTTATTAGAATATGTTTTTATATTTTGGTATATAAATTTTATAGAACATGTACTTAATTAAAGGGCAATGGACATACTATTGGATACCTAGGGAATCCAACATATTTTTTCACAAAAGACTTTTTATTTTATTTTTACTTCACTAACATACTTTAATTATATTAAATTAATTGGTTTTAAATTTATGATATGTTATAAATTTATAATTAACAATAGAAAGGAGTGTCAACGAATATAGTCGACGCTAGTTATAGTTTCCTACGGTTATAGATTTATATCCCATCACGAAATTAAAATCAATTAATTTAACAAGATTAAATTATTTAAGTAATAATAAAAAAGAAATAGAGAAAGAATTTTTGTAAACAATATGTTTGATTGTCTCGACATACAATGGCATGTTCATTGCTCTTTAATCAAACACTTCTTCACCTTTGCAAACATAAAATCTACAATTACATATCTTTATTAAATTGTCCTTAAATTCTTAGTTAATTTTAACGTTTTATATATTAAGCAAGCGATTTAGAATATTGAGATCTTAATTAAGAGCGCTTACCTAAATCAAATAATTAGAAAATATTTAATTGCCAAAAAACTTTAGCTAATCTGATTCCTAAATAAAAGATGATCTTTTTTTTAAATTACAAATTAGAGGCGTAAGTTATGCATTGTTCTTCATTTCAATGAGAAATTCATATTTCATTAAACGACTATAAAGAAAGAGCCGAAATTCAGTGCCTAAAATAAAGGATCTAGAAGGGTATCTTTTCCAAAAAAAATAAAAGAGGGATACCTTTTTTTTACTTTCCGAGACTAAAGTTGTGCATATCTTGCATTTAATTTGGTAATAAATTAATCTTAATAAGGGTCTCAAAAGAATTAATATTTCATTGACTTTCTATAGAAAAAAGAGTTGAAAATTGATCAAATACCTCTTCATGTGTCACGGTTTTACTTCTTTGATTCGATGTGTCTTTTCCTTGTAAAGACTCCTAAGCCCTACCAGAGTTCGAAATACTATGTTTTACCTAAACTTAAAAGAAGGAACTCTAGAATTGGAAGGAGTTAGAAAAATTAAATTTCTAATATTAGGAGAATAATTAAACGACTACTTTTAAATATAAGAAAAATAATTAAATGACTATTCCTACATATTTGAAAAAAATCAATGATTATTTTGTCCAGTATAAACTCTATTTTAAAAGGGTAAAAAGTGCAAATGACATTTCGCTAAGGGTCTTTGTACTTTTAATATAGTATAAATAGATAGATAGATAGATAGATAGATAAATAGATATAAATATAAATATAATAATATATAATATATAGAAATATAGATAATTTGATTTATTACAAACAACGAATGCAAGTGAATATTGTCATATAAGACATTCAAAAAGGGCAAAAGACAGTCTCGATGTCTCGTGTATGAAGTATTCTGCATTTATGTAGGGTCGGTAGAAGGGGCGTGATATAGACCGTCTATCCTAAAGCAAGCATTAGTGACTACTTTTATGGCTCGAACTTGTAACTTGTGCGTCACATGGGGTGTGGTGTAGACAGTCTACCCTAATGCAAGCATTAATGACTACTTTTACTGTTTGAACTCGTGACTTGTAGGTCACACGGAGACAACTTCTGCTTCAAGGGGTATGGTGTAGACACTCTACCCTAATGCAAGCATTAGTGGCTACTTTCACGTCACGAATATATGACTTATAGGTTATGTCGAAACTAACTTTATCATTGCTTTAAAGACCCTTCATATAAGACATTCTTTTTTCTAAGTTGTTTTATGGGTTCCTGATTTCCTACGAGGCACCAACTTTTGCAAGTTGCAGCTGACTGTATGCCTAAGCAAGAATGTATTTTTCGTAGATGACATTATTATTGTGTTTTAAAAGTTTCTTCCCCCCACCCCCTACGCCCTCCTTGTACCCTAGCTTTGCTGTCCCTTTTGAGTAGTACTTAATATGAGTAATTACCACACTAAAATAATAAAAAATTTACCTGACTTTGGTATTTACATCAACCAAGTAAGATAATCTATTAAAAGTTACAAAATAAAGTGATAATACGTGTCATTTAGTTATGACTAAGCAATATTAATTGTTGATGGTGTAAATACGAGTGATCCGACCTTTCTCAAACTCGCATATAATAAAAGTTTAGTACATTAAATTACCCTTTTTTTTAAATACAAGTTGATGTGATGCCAACCAACTCGACAAAGACAACCAAATATAGAAAAGATAAAGAAAGACATATTGAACTTGTGTTTTCCCAAGCCGACTTGCACACGGCCGTCTTTTTTTTTTCGATTGAAGAGTCGGACACTTAAGTTTTTCCCCTCTAAAACAGTGGCTTCCTAGCAATTGGACAATTATAATTAATCAAATAATTCAAGAAGGCCACATCATTCTTTTTAGTTTTAAATAAAATCAATTCCTAATACTTCTCCATTTTTATTTTTTGTTCTTTTTTCAAAATAGAGCAATTTAAGTTGCTTAGATTTGATGTTGGTGATAACGTCGGGAGATATATAAACCTGAAATTGTTCGTCTTCCGAAATAAAACAATAAGAAAAAAAAAAATATAGCAGAGAAAGAGAAAATGAATTCTTATTGAATTTTGTGATGAATTATAATGAAATAGGACTTTTCTATTTATAGGAAAAGAGTGACTTAACCACCAAGTAAAATTCCTAAGATCTCTCTAAAATATAGACATTCACCTTAAATAAAATTTTATTTATAACACTCCCCCTTGAATGTCTATTCAACAGATAATGTGCCTCGTTAAAACCTTAACTAAAATAAAACCAAGTGAAAAAAATTAATTCTAGTAAAGTAAAAAGAGTATACATATCTAACAAAACGCTTTTTGGTTGCCCCGTTAAAAACCTTACAAGGAAAACCCAGTGAGACAAAACCTTGTAAGGAAAAAAGAGTGCAACGCGCATTAACTCCCTCTGATGAGAGCATCAATTCACATCCTTGAGCCTTCGCATCTCAATCTTGTTCACTAGCTTCTTGAAGGTTGACGTCGGTAGAAATTTTGTGAATAAATCAGCCATATTATCACTTGAACAAATTTGTTGCACATTGATATCACCATTGTTTTGAAGATTATGTGTGAAAAATAACTTTGGTGAAATGTGCTTTGTCCTATCTTCTTTTATGAATCCTCCCTTCAATTGGGCTATGCATGCTGCATAATCTATCGTGGGTAGTTTGTGTCACGCCCCGATCCTAGGGGGCCGAGACCGGCACTCGGTGCCTCACCTATCCTTGCGTACCAACCTGCGACTAAGGGACTCTGAACATATAATGTTATAATTTTTCTATGCGACACATTGCAAGACAATTGCGAATGCTGACTAAACATCAATATAAAGCTGGGCCGACAAGGCCGTCATAATTATTACGGCTAGCAAACCAACAAAATATACATAAAAGGCCTACAAGCCCAACATACTTCACTAACTGATAGGATATGTCTACAAGCCTCCACTGATGGATATATTGTGATTGGAACAGGGCCCCGACTATACACACACATACATACACACACAAAAGATGTACATAAAGCTCTAGACCCGGCAACTCCGAAGGGCATGGAGCTTACCGATCAAGCTGAACTCGGGCAACACTTACTGAGAAGGTCTACCCTTCTGTCTGTCTTAACTTTCACGCATAAAATGCAGCGGCCCCGGAAAAGGGACGTCAGTACGAAATAATGTACAGAGTATGTAAGGTAATACACTGAAACCTAAAACTGAACTAATAATATAATAACTGGAAGTCAAAGATAGTCTGAAAATATGCTCACCTGCTGATACTGACTCAACTCTCTCAATACAGTAAGTAATATAGTTGTCCGGCCTTATAAGGCGCTCGGCCATACTAGGCTCTGTATCTCGACCAACTGGGCACGCTCATAGATGCTCAGCCACAGTAGGCTCGGTATATAACTTACCATCTGATCAGAGGTTGCCCAATAGGGGCCTGCCCGTCGATTATAGCTCGATGGTAATAAAAATATTGTAATTCTATACTCTCTTGACTGGAAGAAGATAATACTCAATTGAACATAAAGTCCCGATAAGGGAGAATACTGTAACTTATGAGACTAGGATAATGTATGTAAATTCGGGAGTATGAACTTCTCTTTATGCCTCATTATCAAACTCGTGTAGTTACGAGATCATGCCAAAATGAAGGAACGTTTAGCCTTAACATACCTTATCCGATTCTATTGACAATCCCTCCAACACACGTTGATTGCGACAAACCATGTAACGACGGATCGAAGTAGGGGAAAATCCGTATGATATTCTTTGAGAAAGATTGCACCGTACTCTCTTAGAATCGTAAAATCCTGTTGCTATGACATTATGTAATCTCGTATGATTTTTTTGTAGCAAAAATCATGTTGCTAACATGAAGTCTTTTATGAATGAGTTTGTTGAAATTCCTTTGTGCTTGTAGAGACTTGAAATGAATTTAGAGAGGTTTATTTAGGTCTTTGAGTGTGGGCCCTACTTATGTGGTGACTTAGCCACACCAAACCTTCAAAATATGCCACCTTTCACATGAGTTTAAGAGTCACTAAGTGGACTTAGTTGGATGCCACGTGAAGGTTTATTAAACCTTATTCAATTAACTTAATTAACTTGGTAATTTCTCACTAATCAATAATTAACCAATTACCCACATAATTAAGAATTATCTCAAATTACTTAAAATACTATTTACTTTTAACATACCTTATGCACCTCACTATCATGGTCATGTGGTATCTTGTATAGCACTAGTCCATAAATATTGGATATTATAGCTCAGACTGTATTAATATTCCAAATTGACAACCTGCAACTCTTTTTTTTTATTCGTTTACCCTTTAACCTTCACGGCACTTTACTTATCGCTTGTTATAAATAGCATAAATGCTTATAACCTCAAGGTAATCTCATCCCCGAGTCTACGTCGATTAACTTATGACGAAAATTTTACGTACGAAAACATGGGGTGTAACAGTTTGTCACATTTCAAACCATATTTGTCTCGAATAAGATGTATTATAGACCTTAACCATACATATTCTCGACTTGCTTCATGAATAGCAATTATCTCAGCATGATTAGATGAATTAGCCACAATTAATTTTTAGTCGATCGCCAATATATGGCAGTGCCTCCACAAGTAAACACAGAACCTGTTTGAAATCGAGCCTTGTGTGGATCAGATAAATACCCAGTATCGGCATAACCAACAAGATCGGGACTACAATTATTGCCATAAAATGAGCCCATATCAGTAGTCCCTTTTAGATACCATAATATGTGTTTGTTTCCATTCCAATGTCTCCTTGTAGGAGCAAAGCTATATCTTGCTAAGACATTGATTGAAAAAGTTATGTCAGGCCTTGTAGTATTAGCAAGATATATTATTGCACCAATTGCACTAAGATATGGTACTTCAGGACCAAGTAGCTCTTCATTCTTCTCTTGAGGTCGGAATGGATCTTTATTCACATCAAGTGATCGAACAACCATTGGAGTACTTAATGGATGTGTTTCATCCATGTAAAACTGTTTCAATACCTTTTCCATGTAGGCAGATTGATGAACAAAAATCCGTTTGCCATATGTTCAATTTGCAAACTGAGACATAATTTTGTCTTTTGCAGATCTTTCATCTCGAATTCCTTCTTTAAATAATCAATTGCCTTTTGGAGTTCTGTGGGAGTTCCAATAAGGTTTATGTCATCGATATACACGGCAAGTACAATAAATTCCGATGTTGTTTTCTTTATAAAAACACATGGATAAATGACATTATTTATATAATCTTCATTTAATAAATACTCACTAAGACGATTTTACCACATACGTCTTGATTGTTTTAGACCATACAAAGATCTTTGCAATTTGATTGAAAACAATAATAGTAGATACTTTAAAAAGAACAAATGATTCTTTTCATTCTCAACTAGTTAAAGTTCGTCCCCTCTATAATTAGAGTAATTAACCTAGCTAGGTAAAGAGATACTCCATTTCTGGTGCACTTGCCATAAATATCGACTGCATAGAGTACATTAAATCTTTTATAAAATTTGGTATTTGGAGAATATAGAAAGTTTTCATTTTTTAGCAAATTTTTCCTCATTCTTTCTATTTTTCTTTTTTGGAGAAAAAAGCAGATAACTGGTTTACCTTTGAAAAGGACCGAGACCGATTTTGGTCGGTAAAAAAACTGGCCAAAATATTTTATTTTGAGTAATTTTTTTTTAAATAAAATCGACCGACATTAATCGGCTATTTTCATGCGAAAATATAATTAAAGAGTATAAATAAAATAAAAATCAGTCTTAAAAATAAATAAAATAAAAATCAGTCTTAAAACAAAATGCACCAATAATCTAGTGGTAGAATAGTAACTTGCCACAGTACAAACTCCGGTTTGATTCCTAGATGGTGCATTTTTTAATTACATAATTAAAATACCTACCGATATTGGTCCAAAAACCGAACAACTTCAGTCGGTTGTTTCGGCAATTTTTTTTTGAATTTAATTGACCGACCGAAATTGTTCGGAAAATACCGACCAAAGTTTGTCGGTTAGCTCTATCGACATTACGATTATCGACCTCCACGAATCCGTCGAATTTCGATCAATTTTTGCCAATTACCGATCAACATCAGTCAGTTTTCCCTGTTTTTAGTAGTACGGGGATAATGCTTCCTTTTCTTGTTTGTGTTTAGAGGACGTACCCATCACTCAAAAGGGGAGCGACAGGAGAACGTCGAGACATCATCAGTTTGAAGTGCGAGGCCGACAAAGTTTGTTGTATAGGAGATAAGAAAAAACTCAGCAGAGAAATCTTGTAGCTGTTATGAATATGGAGGAGTGGAGCATTTCTTTTGTTGATATTCCAAGGTTCAGAATGTCGAATGATGCTAGAAAACTGCAGAGTAGACCAGTTGAAGATAGAAGAATGAACGTTGGCGAGCGTAGAGCTCGAGAAGTCCTTGCAGGGGTTCCTTGGGGCCGATTCACTTTGTGTAGATTGACTGAATGCAGAAAATCTTCCATTGACTGGCGATCGTGTTTTTCACGAGATTTTTGGTTACGCATATTAGCATTCTCAGTTCTGATATCTCCAGGTCTTGTCACCAAAAATCTTTTTGAATTGACAGAATGTTTCACTACTAAAACTTGAAAAGCAGCTTTCAAAATCTTATCGCTTGTGTGAATCGATAAGATAGATGGATTTTCAAAGAGAATTATAATTGTATTAGGCTACTGATCCACTTGTTATTATAAAGTTTTAGATTGGACGCTCAAATTCTTTCACATGATGTTAAAGATAATCTCATTTTTATTTTTATTTTTTGTTTACATGTTTTATTGATCGAAATTTCTCTGTATCAATTTAACTAATTGTGCAATTCTTAAGGACCCTAAAAAAGAAGAGTAAAAGTGTTAGATAATATATTTATTCCTCACTATTTGAGTCAATTATCATCAATATATCTTGGTAAATGATTGATTTTTCAAAGAGCAATTAGTTTAATAGCGTTACGTTGAAAATATAGTCGCCGGAATATGCGTTTGGCAGTGTATGTCTCATAGAAAAACGGACAAATAACCGAAAAATCGAAAAACCAACAAAACCGAATCGATAAAAACCCGACTTAATTGGTTTGATTTGGTTCCAATATTTAGAAAACTGATTTACTTGATTTGATTTCTTTATAGGGAAAAACCGATCTAAACCGAACTATGAACACCCCTACGTTAACCCATGCTCCTCTCCCTAGGCTTGGTAAATGTACTTATATTTCAATTTGTGCCCCCATGCTAAAGAGAGCACTTTGGTGCACCGGCTAATGTGCCCCTTTGGATCGAAACTAATGCCTCCATTTTCCAATTAAAATCTTTTTACTTTCTGATTCCTTTCTTTCTTTTCTATTTTTTCATTTGTTTTTTTTTCTTCTCGTTTAACACTCTTTCACCTATTTTTACTAAGTTCCAATTTTCTCTTTCTTTTTCATTCTTCTTCTTCTTTCTTCTATTCTTTTTGGTTTACTCTTTGAGCTATTTTTAATTTAATCACAATTTTTCTATTTTTATTTGGGTTTTTTTGTTTGACTTTTCTTTCTTTTCTTTTTATGGTTTACTCGTGGAGTTTCAAAACTCAAAAGAAATTGAGATTCTAATTTAGTTTGAATTTCTATAATTTCAGGTTTACTCTTTTCCTCATTTATCATTCTCCATTTGAATAGTTGTACAATTTTTCTACATAAAGCTACTATTCAAGGACGGTTGAAAATAGAATAATATTTATTTGTGATAACGGTATAAATTATAGTTTACTCGTCAAGTTCTAGCATGGTAATAGAATGAAATTAAACAGCAAATCGAAAAGGGTAACTCTCGCGTAAGATTAAAGAAAAAATAATGCACCCATCCTCGTAAAATCCTGGATACACTTCTGCCGACAACTTCACTCATTGATTATGTTTTATTGAATTGAATGTTCATATTCTTTCACACAAAATGCTAGTGCACTCATTATTTTTTTATTTTATAAATATTGGAAGTATACATAATCTGACTTGAAGGATGTGTGCATATTTGATACCATAAAAAGAGCATTTAGATATTCATATACAGTGAGACTTCTCAATAACAACATTCCTATATAACAACACTTCTCTTTAAAAGTCAAGCATTTTCGAAACTAATTTTTATGTTATTGTTTTAATATATGTTCTCTATAACAACACTTCACTATAACAATCAAAAATATTCGAAACAAATAAAATTGTTATAGAGAGATTTGACCGTATACCTTTTTTTTTTTTTGGGAAAGACATCCATATATACTTAGTTGAGCCCCTCATCGCCATGGTAGGACAAAAAAGAAAAGGGTAATATCTTCTTTCAAAAATGATGATTGTCTTGATATTATGTATCTAAAACAAATCAAATTATGTACTAAAATTAAGTAGTATAGAAGTATATAACTATATCTATTTATTAAAAAAAAGGACATTTTGTCAACCTAAGAAACCACTCCTAACAGACACGTAAGTCTAATAAAACGAATTAACAATAGGGGAATAGCCATTTTACTTGCTTAGTTAAATTGTACGATATTAAAAAATTCTTATTGCCGACACAATCATATACTATATATATCAAGACGATACTGACTGATTAACATTTGTATTTGTATATTTAATTAAGAGTTCTAACATTTAAATGAAGTTGACATATCTGATCGCACGACTGTCGGTATAGTAAGTTCTCATTCATCTTTAATTAAAGATCTCGTGTTCGAGTTTTGAATATGAAATTACCTTTGTTATGGAGTACTTTACTTCTCAATATGGAACTTTTCGATACGAATCCGAATTTAATCGGACCCCAATACGAATATCGAACACGAAACACGGAGTGAAAAATCAGAAATAATTATAAATATTGCTTCTTATGTCCAAACATGATAAGTGAGAGATAAAATCTATTTTTACCATTGAAAGATACTATATTGGAACCACTTTTTTTTTATAACCTTTTTTGGTAAGACATACTTGTAAGAATTTGCAAGAAGATTTTTATATTTATACGTATGGTTCAAAAAAATTGTTTTATCGTTGATTTAAAAGAAACCAAATTTTCAGTGGACTAGTGTGATGGTTAACATTTCATATCTATTTTAATTCTTTATTAAGCATTTTTTTATTTGGTAAATTAAACAATTATATACTAAAAGTTTAGTGGAATGAGAGGATGTTGCGATGACCCTATTAAGGGGTGATTAGCTCATATATGAAATTTTAGAAAAAGAACATATTTTATTTAATTAATTATGTATTCAACACACATCCCCGTGCATCCGTAGTTGCAAAACTGAATTATTATAAAGAATTAACCTAACAACTTGTTTGATGGTTGTTTCCTATTGTATTGTTTGTATTGTTACTTCAAATATAATGTTTATTTTGATTGTTACTTAAATTTTATTGTATTGTATCGTTAGATTCGTCGTTACGTAATGATGAAAAGTGTCACTTTATGGAACGGCCAATTTGGTGTAATCGCGTTTTTGCCTTATTTTTTTCCTCTCATCTTACCCTCCCTTATTACTAAATAATCTTATTTTATCCTTTACCCTACCTTTTTATATAATAATTTTCAGAAATCATTATTGTTTAGTGACTATTAACTTCCTATAGCTACCATATACATTAGTACTTCCTATAACTACTATTCAGTTGTTACGGTAGTGTATTCGTGTTTTTGTATTCATAAATATAACATCAAAAAGCGCCTAAAAATCAGGGTAGTCCACATGTACGCGCATGTATTCACATGTATTCGCGTCATGTATTCATGAATACAACAACAAAAAGCGCCTAACATCAGGACAGTCCAACTGTACGCGCATGTATTCACATGTATTCGCGCTACTATATTCCTAAATACAACAGTAAAAGCGCCTAAAATCAGGGCAGTCCAGCTGTACACGCATGTATTCACATGTATTCGCGCCATGTAATCATGAATACAACAACAAAAAAAGCCTAAAATCAGGGTAGTCCAGTTGTACTCGCGCTACTATATTCATGAATACAACAGTAAAAAGCGCCTAAAATCAGAGCAATTCAGCTGTATGCACATGTATTCGCGCCATATATTCATAAATACAATAACGACAATCATCTTAAAAATAGGTATGGCCAGCTGTCTAAGAGAGAGGAAAAACATAAATAACGTATTTCATGCCTCAATGATAGTATATACCATAAATACTTATTTTGCTATAAAATATAAAAGGTAGCTATAAAAAATAATATTTTAAAATAATTTTGATTTATAATGAATAGGGTGTGTACCTTTGCTATAAGAGGTAAAATTTCCTATAATCTATATATATATATATATATATATATATATATATATATCAGGTAGAAGAAAATAAACAATGAATCCGACCGCTTATTTGCGTAAGGAGGTGCACTATCCTACAAGCCCGAGTAGAATTGAAGAGTCCATCATTCGGCTGGATTGTCTAGTGAAGTCTATATAGGTTCTCTAGGGTCAAATAGCCCCAGAATGAAAGGGTTTAGTGCTCTGACTAAGGATTAGAAAAAACACATAATCAAACAGTAGCCCAATTTTGGGATGGATAATCAAAATTTGTTTGAAGTTCTAAGTTTGGAGTGGATGTGTGAAATTACAGTCAAACCTCTTTATAACAGTTTCGTTTGTTTCGAAATTTTTTAGTTGCTATAGTGGAGTGTTGTTATAGAAGACATATATTATAACATAATATAATATTCGGTTCCGAAAATAACTCGACTTTTATAATGAAAGGTTATTATATAAAGATGCTGTTATAGACAGTTTTGGCTGTAGTTAGATGTTATGCACACACCCCATCCAAATGCTAGGTCCCATGAGGCAAGTGGTGGAAATAAATTTTGAATAGAAGGATGAGATTGATAAAACTCTTCGCCATATCGCGCATAATGAGAATCGAACCACCTCCCTTAAGGTTTTAATGCAAACCATATGACGGCTAGAAAGAAAGACGAACAGACCGAACCATGCAAGTTAACCTATACGAAGAGTGAATCGGGGTTATCACCACCTGGATACATCCTTTTTCTATGAAATTGAAGTTCTTCATAGGCAGGACGAAAAGTAAATTATTATTATTTTATCAAAGCGGGGGACAAATTTCTTTCTTAAGACCATATACAAGATTCGTCACTATGCTGAGGAAAGTTTTATATCTTGATTCATCGCTGATAAACAAAAATGTAGATATACTTGTATTTTTGTTTATATCTTGGTTCAATGTGCAAATGGGACCTAAATCCTACACATTTGTATAAATTTATATTACGTCCCGTTTACAAATATATGCGGGGATAGCTCAGTTGGGAGAGCGTCAGACTGAAGATCTGAAGGTCACGTGTTCGATCCACGTTCACCGCATTTTTGTCAACTCAGTTCTATTTCTTTTGTTATAACTTCGACAAATGAATAATTAGTTTTCTACTGCATTATATACTCACTCTTTTTTCACTTTGGCATTTTTGCCCTAATTAACTTGTGCCTCACAAAAAGAACTAAAATTGGGAAAAAGCAAAAAGTTCTACACTGAAATATTAAGTACTATCTTAAGAGCCTGTTTGGTCAAACTCTCAAAAACTGCTTATTTTAAAAAGTATTTTTGTTTAAAACTACTTTTACAAAATAGCAGTTTATGTATGGCCAATTCATTTGAGTAGTGCTTTTTGCAAGCTCATTGTGTTTGACCGATCTTTTAAAAAGCACTTTTAAGTATCAAATTACAACAACAAAAAAGTAATAAAGGTTCAATTTGAAATTAGTATTATTTAGAAAAGAAAAATAAATTTAAACATTTGTTATAAAAGAATTCAATTAAAATATAAAACGTAAAGTAAATATATAAATTAAAAATCTCAAGCAATATAAAATATAGTTATTCCAAGTAATAACGTTGAGTGTTTGGCACTACGTATTATTTACATGATAATTTAAATATGTTAAAATACATTATCAAGTATAAATATAAAACCTATTCTTAGGAATAGGAGAAAGAGAACAAAAATATGATTAAAATAGAGAAGAAATATATAGTAGAAAGAAAAATAAAAAAATATTAAATTCATGAGGGTTAAGTTTGAAAATATAAATTTATTGTAGGGATATTTTTGTCTTGAAAAAAAAATTCTGCTTTTGCTTCTTGGAATAATATAGAATTTGTAACTTCTTCCCAAAAGCATAAAAACTAATTCTTCCAGAACACCTTAAATTTTTCAAAAAGTACTTTTTTAAAAAAAAAAAAAAAAAAAAAAAATTGTCCTCTTCTTCAAATTGAACTAACCAACTAGAATAAACTATAAATATGATAATTATTCTTAGTACTAGTATTGACAATTTTAGTTCTTCCCTAATTTTTAATAACTCCTCCAAAACACAACACAATTGATAAAGATAGGCCCAAACAAAATAGAATCAACAATTTACTCAGTATGATTCCACAATAGGAGTTTGGGAGAATAGAGCGTGTAGACAATAAATTTGCGTCGAGAAAATATAATCAAGACTGAAAAATATTGCAACAATCGTAGTATTTGATTTCAAGTAATTTGAGTGTACAATCTCTATGAATCCTCTGATTCTACTTTTCTAGTATAAATTCAAGGGCCTTTGAGCTTGATCTTGAATCTATATTTGTTTCCACGAAACGATGATCTTGAATTCAACTAGCACGAACTTTGATTTGAACTCGTACTCCTTGAACTTGATTTGTTCTTCGTTTTTGAGCTTGAACTTGATTTCTTGAACTTGAACTTGATTGCTTGAAGCTTGAAGCTTGTAGAGAAATTTATGGCGTTTGATCCACGAGCTCTCTCTTGCTTCTTGTTATAACTTCTGGTGTCTTTTCTGAGTTATGAAGACCTCTATTTATAGTTATGGAAGGGAGGAGTAGCGATAAGAACAAACTCTTTCCGACCAATCAAATTGAAGTGTGACATGCCCGTATTTAATTGGCCAGAACATGTCACTTGCACATGTGCCGCGATTTCATTGGCCTTTTAATGTGACTTGGCGTGCCTTGTCATTTTGACACGTGGCATGATCCCATTGGCTCTTCTGTTTTACTAGGCATGCCACGTCATTTGACATGTGGAACCAAATCAGGCCTCTAGGAAAATGGCATATTGGGCCTAATGAAGTGGGCTCATCATTTGTAGCCCAACTAAATGGGCTAGCCTAATGGGTTAAGACTTATTTATTTAATCCATATATGTTGGACTTATATAATTAATTCAATTATATTAGCATGTAGTATTTATTTGGACCAATATATCTTGAATTTAGAATATAGTCCAAATTATTTCATGGATTTAATTTTAATAAAATTTATATGTTTACAAATGCCCCCTACTTCAGGACTTGTCACATTTATTTGACTAGGCTTGAAGTAATAGTGAAGTATCAAATTGGCCAATTGGATCGAACCAATTTCTCTTCGGGTCAAATTTGAACTTCTAAAAACAAGTATTCACGCACTTTATTTGTGGTGCAAAATCCCTGCCAGATGTTTTGTCTTTGAGACTTTAATGTTAGCTTATTCCTTTGATAAAAGCTAAGACACATTGATTAGATGTTCTTGGTATCTAAATCTAATATTACCAAAATTTCACTTTCTCCATAACTCATGAAAGAATCTTTTCAATTGTAATGTTTAGTAAGCTGACAGATTGTATCTTCAGTGGCTCCATGTAATAATTTTAAGTTACAATTTGTATTCTCCTCAAAGCACTTCCCTTTTTTATTGGAACCTGTGAGAACAACATTACAACTAATTTACGTTTCTTTCCTTAAGTTAAGACAATCTCTTAGCTTTAATTTTTTTTTCCCAGAGTCAAAAGCACATTTAATCCTGACAGTGCACATTTAATTTACGTGTCTCCTTGAATGAATTTTATGTAACCCTTTTCCTATTAGAATAAAATCACATAAATACTTGATCCATTAAATCCCATAGCCGTGTAGCCGAAGGATTACTTGGGACTTGGTTTGCCTTTGGATCATGTGCCTCTCACTTTCAACCTTTTAGCAAATTTACATAGGATTACATTATTTGCTAGAATTCTCCAATTCCACTTTGGATAACCAAAAAGTAGGCAATTTGACTTAATCAATTCTCATCTGGTTAAGTCTCAAGAGAATTCAATTACTGTTATACTTAACTGAATCCATTTAGGAGTCAGTATCCGTCCCACACCGATCCTATATCTTTTTTAAGATGCTATTGAAAAATCTATAAATACAGTATACTCTTTATTTCATTAGCATCACTTTCAGCATTTGCAAAGCACTTTGAGTTAACTTTTGACGACTTGGAAGCATTGACGCAAAGGTAATTTCTTCTTCTTTTCTTGTGCTTTTTTCCTTTATTATTTTTTTGTAGGTCAAACAAGGAGGGTGTGTTCTCGTTTAACGAGATGATCCATGCATGAAGAAGACAATCTTGGGGTGTGAGGGGATGGGTACTCATCCCTGCCCGAATTATCGGAGAGATTACTCTCAATGTGGCTAGACTACTGGAGAGATTACTCTCAAAATGACCCGACTATCGGAGAGATTACTCTCAATATGGCCCGACTACTAGAGAGATTACTCTCAATATGGCCCGACTACTGGAGAGATTATTCTCAAAATGTCCCGACTATCGGAGAGATTACTCTCAATGTGGCCCAACTACTGGAGAGATTACTCTCAAAATGTCCCGACTATCGGAGAGATTACTCTCAATGTGGCCCAACTACTGGAGAGATTACTCTCAAAATGGCCCGATTACCGGAGAGATTACTCTCAATGTGGCCCGACTACTGGAGAGATTACCCTCAATATGGCCCCGACTACTGGAGAGATTACTCTCAATGTGGCCGGACTACTGGAGTGATTACTCTCAAAATGTCCCGGCTACTGAAGAGATTACTTTCAATATGGCCCGACTACCAGAGAGATTAATCTCAATTTGGCCCGACTACTGGAGATATTACTCTCAATATGGCCCAACTATCAAAGATATTTCTCGAGATGCGGCCCGACTATCGGAGGCCATTTCATCTATTCAAAAAACATTATAATATTTGGATTTTGATGACCTTTTCTTTTTTTTTCTTTTTTTTTGCAGCCCGAAGAGATTGCAAATTTCAGAGACTATACTTTACCTTCCTCCAAACCTATATATCTCCTAATCGAGACTGAAGATGACATAGAATAAACCAAGATTTTGGTTCACACCCCACAAGTTGGCCGGTATGCAGCCTTATGGCCTTCTTTGAGGAACTCCCTTTATGTAGAAAATTGGACCTTGGAGCACAAGTCAACTTCTAATGCATTGTCCAAGATGTGGTCTCTCCAAGCGCCAATCCATCGCCACGTAAACATTGCTAGCACCTTTCCGAACTTAGGACGTCGCGTAATTCAAGGCGAAGTACGTTGGGGAAACACAACAATAATTGAGGGCGAGTATCGTCATATTCCAGGATATTGGGAATGGGCTGAAGATGTACTTGGTGGAAGCCAACAAACCCTGAGTACAACAAAGATTTATGATGCTGTCTATGCCTCACTTTTCACTTATGATCGAAACTCGAACATCTTGCAAGAATTTGTTAGGCTTGGTGCCCCAAGACGAACACGCTTCTTACATCAGTTGGAGAACTATCTATCTCTCTTTGGGACTTACATATCCTTGGAGGTCTGCCCATTGCGGGTTCTCCATATGAAGAAGTGGTACCTGAGACAAGAGAACTCATTGGTTTGGACGAAAAACATATAAGATTTATCCCCCGATCTTGTGAGTATTTATTTGCTACCTTTCATCATCTTAAGGAAGGTACGGGTGCTAACCAAAAGGTCTCTTTCAGCAAGTGGACAAATTTTTGGTATAACAAAACTTTGATATATAAACCTTCCCCACTGCGAAAGGAAAAGAAATCCGCGCGCTTAAAGTCGACGCATAATCCTAACGGAATTATTCCCGAGACAACGAGGTGGTCGAGTGATCAAGAAGTTATATTCTCCAGGCTTAGGGTGAGGGCTGCCAAGAAAGATGAAACGTATGTAGCAGCATTCTTATCAATTTGGCTATGTGCCTTTGTGTCTCCCAAGGCAGAAAACTCCATTCGTCCCAAGACTTTTAAGATGGCAAGCACAGGCGGGCGAAAAATTAGCCCTGCGATCCCATTTTGGCGAGTATTTATCATGGTTTGAATAAGATTTCGTGTTCTTCTCAACTTGATCAGGTCAAAGTTTGTTTTCCCATTCATTATGTTTACGACTGGCTTGCACATTACCTCAAAACCCATTATTCGCTTGCTAAGGGTCCGTCTGTCCCTTTGATGGTAGCATACTCAGGAGAGGGAGCTCCGAGGTAATTTGACGAGAAGGATGCGAGAAAACGCATCCACACTGGGGAGGATATAGTTTGGACACCAACAATATTAACCAATTCTCGTCCTTATTATTATGTGATGCCCCTCAAGAGTTGGAGTCAAATTACTTCATGAGTTTACATTTTGATTACCTCCCTTTGAGGTATGGTAACTCATTCATCATCGAGCCATATAGCCCGCATCGGTTTGGTCGTCAATTTGGGTTTTACCAGAACGTACCCGATTTTTTGGAGAATGATATCCGTAACGCATCTCCATATGAAGGACTCAGATTTTGGAGGACTTGCACACTGTATCGGTCTATGTCACGTGTAATTTTTCCCCCAACAGGGGATCCTGTGGAGACGCCTTTCTCCACCAATTATATGTCTTGGTGGGAGAAAGCGCATGGGAAGTTTCTCGAGAATAATTTACAAGCTTTGGTAGACAATGTTGGGCTAAAGTATACTACTTCTTTAGGAGGTGAAGATCAAGGTGTTGGAAGGATGCTCCCAAAAGTTAAAGAGCCACGTACTCCAAACCCAAAAGTAGCTACACAACATAAGAAAAGGAAGATTAAATCCTCAAAGGCGGCTTTGAAAGAGGTGGTGTGCACTTCAACG
>ML421675.1:0-10139 GCA_005239525.1 Nicotiana knightiana | reverse complement strand
GGGAGGATATAGTTTGGACACCAACAATGTTAACCAATTCTCGTCCTTATTATTATGTGGATAACGATGCCCCTCAAGAGTTGGAGTCAAATTACTTCATGAGCTTACATTTTAATTACCTCCCTTTGAGGTATGGTAACTCATTCATCATCGAGCCATATAGCCCGCATCGGTTTGGTCGTCAATTTGGGTTTTACCAGAACGTACCCGATTTTTTGGAGAATGATATCCGTAACGCATCTCCATATGAAGGACTCAGATTTTGGAGGACTTGCACACTGTATCGGTCTATGTCACGTGTAATTTTTCCCCCAACAGGGGATCATGTGGAGACGCCTTTCTCCACCAATTATATGTCTTGGTGGGAGAAAGCGCATGGGAAGTTTCTCGAGAATAATTTACAAGCTTTGGTAGACAATGTTGGGCTAAAGTATACTACTTCTTTAGGAGGTGAAGATCAAGGTGTTGGAAGGATGCTCCCAAAAGTTAAAGAGCCACGTACTCCAAACCCAAAAGTAGCTACACAACATAAGAAAAGGAAGATTAAATCCTCAAAGGCGGCTTTGAAAGAGGTGGTGTGCACTTCAACGAATTTGGAGAAGCACCCTTCAGTTGTTCCATTTAGCATGCAAGTTCCTCAAGATGCAAGCCAGAGTACCAATGATGATCAAAACTGGAAAAGGAAATGGCTTAACCCAATAGAGATCGTAGAGGTTCCAAGTGTTGATAGTACCTCAAGAACGCCTACAACTTGTAACAAGGAGGTAAAAAAAAAATACAATCACCTTGCCCTTTTTATTTTTTTATTTTATTTTTTATTTTTTTATTTATTTTTAACCAAACGAATGGCTCTACTAAAAAATTAACTTTCTTTGCCTTTCCCTTATGCAGTTAAATACCATTGGGCATCCGGTGGTATCCCCACATGATAAGCCGCAAGTGAGTAACGAATCTATTGGAGGGCCTACATCTAAAGTGAAGTCATCTTCAAAGGCGTCATCTCTTCCTCATGACAGAGCCCTAAACCAACCAACTCTAAACGAGATAATTCGCGTCCCACCGATGAAAAATATAGCAATATCTATTTTTGAAGGGAAAAGCATTGTCTTTAATCGCAAAAAGGAATTCGTCTTGGGACTTTGGGAGGATATTTGCAATAGACTCTCCAAAACTCATACAGAACTGCTCTCATCTTATAGGGAGCAAATCGCTGAGATTTTCGAGGATATGAAGAAGACGAATATTTTGGATCTTTCTCCATTAGAGAGTTTACTGGATTCTCTTTTTGAGCTTGCCCCGTCATATGACCAAGAGCGATCCAATATGGCTGATAAGACCAGTGAAGATGAGAAACTAGAGATGATTTCTAAAGCTAAAGAGCGCCTCGAGTCGTTCAAACTTGAAGCAAGTGAGAAAGTCAAGAAAGTTTCCTCTAGTGACAAGAAACTGAAGAGAGTCATGAAGAAGTTGCAGACATTACAACAAGAGAGGGAGAACCTTGAAGGTGTTTATAGAAGCGACTCAAAAGGAGGTTGAAGAGATTCAGACAAAAGTTTTAGCTGCCGATACTGAGATCTCTTTATGTGACAACATAACTTTGCTGACTGATGAAGATTCGGCCAATTTGGAGGAGATGAAGAAGAATCTGGAGACTAGCTGTCAAGAATTGATCAACTACAAGTTTTGTTTAGATTAGGCTATTAGCATTATCTACCCTTTTATATTCATGTTAGATTGACCTAGTGGATATTTATTTCATCTTAAATAAGATTTCTTCTCTTTTTCTTTACATTGCCCAACAATTTATCTTGGTCGCATAATTTTCAGCTTTTCGTACTCATAACGAAAGATTCATATTTGATCGTAGGATAGTCCAAATAATGAACCGTTTGATTTCTCGAAATTAGACTTCATTATCTAAAACATATCCAAAACTAAGAATCAAACACCTTCAGAATCTACCCAGATAATATTTTGAAACCAACTTTAGATTTCACCACGTTGAAAATTTCAGATTTGCGCAGTCTTGTTAAAAAAGTCATATCTTGGTGTAGAAAAGTCAAATCATGAACCATTTGATTTTTTAAAATATTAACTTATACATATATGACATATCCAATATTCAAGATCTAATTCCTTAAGGATAGAATCATATAATGGTTCGAAATTAATATTAAATTCTGATGAAGCGACGATTTCAGATTTGCACAACTTCACCAAAACTTTTGTATCTTGCCGTAGGAACATTGAAATCACGAACAATTTGATCTATTGAAAACTTAACTTCCAAATATATAAAATATACAAAATTCAAAACTTAATGACTTAAGGATAGTTTCAGATAATATTTTGAAGTTAATACCAAATCCTGCCACGGTGACGGTTTCAGATTTGCACGACTTCACCAAAACTTTTGTATCTTGCCGTAGGAACGTCGAAATCACTAACTGTTTGATCTATTGAAAACTTAACTTTCAAATACATAACATATCCAAAATGAAAAATTTAATGCCTTAAGGATAGTTTCAGATAATATTTTGAGGTCAATACTAAATCCTGCCACGGTGACGGTTTCAGATTTGTACGACTTCACCAAAACTTTTGTATCTTGGTATGGGATCCTTGAGATTGTAAGACCTTTCTAATTGTCAAAAATTGAGATTCAAGAGCTTCGTTCTCACCAAATATCTTGG
Organism: Nicotiana knightiana; assembly: GCA_005239525.1. Classification (NCBI taxonomy): domain Eukaryota; kingdom Viridiplantae; phylum Streptophyta; class Magnoliopsida; order Solanales; family Solanaceae; genus Nicotiana; species Nicotiana knightiana. The sequence goes on along the minus strand of ML421675.1, from coordinate 7,446 downwards.
GTCCAGGTCTCTCTGAATTTTAAATGTCATGAAGGTAGACCATAATAACTTGAAGGTGTGGCAAACGTGAAGGCATAACGGATTCCCAAACTTCAATGCAAATGCTTGGAATCCCCTTTAAAAGATATTAATCATTTCATTTCAGACACCAATTTAGTATAGCGGCTTGCCCCCTTTAAATCAAATGGGATCCAAAGTTTAACAGAAGCATGACGTCCCAGCTCGATTTTCAAATACTAATTGAACGACGATTGGGGGATTATGTATCGTTTGAATTTATACGACTGAACTCAGAATGAAACTCTAAGCTGCCTACGTACCTCGGTGAAGAGCATCAAGTCATACCGTAGTTCAGAATGAGTAGGATTTATTTTTTTTTTATTATTTTTTTTTTATATGTCCTAACTTTTTCCTAGGCGGCCTCTTTCGAGGTTTTTAACCTAGCGGACTATTTTTTTTATGTCCTAACTTTTGCCTAGGCCGCCTCTTTCGAGGTTTTCAACCTAGCGGACCTCTTTTTTTTTGGGCCGTACACAGTTTAGACTCATGCGGGCCAGGAGTAACATGCAGTTTATGCTCGTGCGTTAAGGAGCGTTGCAACTTCAAGGATAATACTTCTTCAAAAACTTGCCATTGATAGGGCCGATTCTCATGCCATCTGCATCAACCAGCTTGTAAGCCCCACTTGAATAAGCTTCTTGCACGACATATGGCCCATCCCATTTTGAAGTGAACTTCCCTACAGGTTTATGGGAAGTGATAATGGGTCTTCTTATGGCAAGGACTTGATCTCCTACTTGAAAGGATCTCGGGCGAACTCTTTTATTGAAGGCACGAGACAATCGAGCTTGATAGCATTCAAGACTCTGTTGGGCCTCCAACCTCTTCTCATCAAGAGCCTCTAACTCTGCTAATCGAAGTTGAGCATTTTCTTCATCAGTGATCCCTTCTTGAATAGCCAGTCGTAATGAAGGTATTTGACGCTCAAGTGGCAAGACGGCTTCGACTCCATAAACGAGTGAATACGGCGTTGCTTGTGTTGGCGTGCGGTGAGTCGTCCTATATGCCCATAGAGCTTCTTCCATACGGTCATTCCAATCTCGTTTGGATTTGGAGACGACTTTCTTCAACAAGTTGCATAAAGTTTTGTTGAATGCCTCAGCTAGGCCATTGGCGGCAGCATTGTACATCGAAGAGTTACGTTGCTTGAAGCCAAAGAGATCACAAATCTTGTTCATCAACCTATTGTCGAATGACTTTCCATTATCCGTTATTATGTAACGAGGAATGCCAAATCGATAGATTATGTTTACTCGGATGAAACTTGCAACATTTTCCTTCTTTACCTCCTTAAGAGCAACAACTTCAGCCCATTTTGAGAAGTAGTCAGTTGCAGCCAAGATGTATACGTGCCCACCAGAAGACTTCGGTAGTGGTCCCACGACATCCAATCCCCAAGCGTCAAACGGCCAGGATGCAACAATTGGGTGCAACACTTCAGGAGGTTGATGAATAAAATTTGCATGGAATTGACAAGCCTTGCATCTTCAAGCGTAGTCCAAGCAGTATTTTTCCATCGTTGGCTAATAATATCCCATCATTTTTATATGGAAGTGGAGCTTTGGTCCAGACTGGTGCGACCCACATACCCCAGAATGTGCCTCTTGCAAAGCTTGGAGTGCTTCTTCTTCCCCTAAGCATCGCAAGAGTACTCCCTCGAATGACCTTCTGTATAGAGTGTCTTTGTAGTAAAGGAAGCGAGGTGCACGACGACGGATTCCAGACCTTCTCCTCGGATTTTCTGGAAGTATCCCATAGGACAAGTAGTCGACAATGGGTTGTCTCCATTCTTCTTTCTCAACTTCAGAAATAGCGACAAGATGCTTGAGTTTATTTTCTTCACCTTCAACCTCATTTAGTGGCGGTACTACACATTTTTGGCAGACAGTAACTTGCGCTTGATCAGGCAGGGTTAACGATGAAGCTAAGGCAGCTAAAGCATCAGCCTTCTTATTTTCTTTCCTTGGCACATGTTGAATAGTCACATCATCGAGCCACCCAATTAACTTTTTAGCGTAATCATGATATGGGCGTAGTTCAGGCTTCTTAACCTCGTAACTACCCAAAAGCTGATTGACCACTAACTGGGAGTCGCCAAAGACTTGTAACTGCAATTTCTTTATATCAACGGCCATTTCAAGCCCAAGTATTAATGCTTGATACTCAACAACATTGTTGGAATAGAATTGCGTCAAGGTGAAGGAGTAAGGCAAGACTTCACCTTGGGAAGTGATAAATACTACGCCATCACCACCTCCCCCCGGATGCGCAACACCATCCAAGTACATCTTCAATGGAGGTANCCTTTTGAGGGATGTACAAGATCTCGAATTGTTGAAATTGGAGATACCATCTCGCTAGTCTATCACTAAGAACAGGTTTTGATATCACGAACTTGATGGGATTTGCTTTGGAAACAAGACAGACAACAATAGCTTGAAAGTAGTGCTTCAACTTTTGAATTGAGAATACTAGCACCAAACACAGCTTTTCAATTGGCGAATAATTCAGCTCATTTGGTGTCATTGATGCGAGGCTAGAATTCATGGTTTAACACGTTATATGCCTTACATTTTATGTGCGTTAATGATAAAAATGCACTTTGTATGGGCATAATGGAGTCTATTTCATGTGTAGGTGAATTGGATATGGAAACCGAGCTAAAAGGATGTAAATACGTCAAAAAATACGCTCAAAAGTCGAAAAGGGAACACCAGGACTTAGCCGGGGGTTTGGCCCCTAAAGTCAGGTTGACCCTGGCGTTAGTGGGGCGTTTGGTCCCTAACGCCAAGCCTGCCCTGGATTTAAAGGGGCGTTTGAGCCCAAAATGCTGGGTCCCGATGTCCGTTCAAATCGAGTTTTGAAGAGTTTAAGTGTTTCACGGTTGGAATAGAAGTCTCCTACACGTTTAGGGTTTATCCCAAACATATAAATAGACCCAAAAACACAACTTGAAGAGAGGAAACTATTGAAGTGACAAAACATTGATTTTTACATCTTTTATTCATTACTTTGTAATTCAATTATGCAATTTATTTTGGGTTTGATTCTTATTAACATGTCTAGCTAACTTCTTTAATCTAGGGTTTTGGTGGAACCCGTTGGAGGATGAACTTATTGTGTTATTAATATAGTTCTGATTGGTTGATTAATCTCTATTTGTTCAACTACGTTCTTGTTGTAGTTAATTGAATGGCCATCAATTAGCTGTTCCTATTTATTATGTATCTACTTGAGAGAGAGTGCATATTTAGGTAGTTGTTTGAACAACACCACTCCCAGAGTATAGACGAAAGTCATAATCAAGGGTTTAGAGGTTGGATTAGAGATAACGTCCCCTCGGGTGCAATCTAAAGTGAACTGTAATGCAATCTAGCTAGCGTAACTTGAGAGAGTGCGTCTAGTAAATTATCATAATTACTTGAGAGAGATTTATGGTAGATAGAGTGTTCATGATTGATAGAGACAACTAATCAAACTATAAGAAGTATCCGAGAAGGAAGTTCACCGACGGGGGAAACCATAACCTTAGACCTTTATCATAATTGTTTACAACACATTGTTAGTAATTGTTAGTTATTATTATTGTCAGTAGAATTAGTAAAACATCACCAATTTATATTAAAAAGTCTTGAGAGAATTGATTGAGTAAAAGTTGCGTATTCTAAAGACTTGATTGATACGTAAATTCCCTGTGGGATCGACTCTGGGCATAATACCCCGGATTATATTTGCAACGCCCGTTTAGTCTTTTATTAGACATAGTTGAGCGTGATAAAATTTTGGCGCCGTTGCCGGGGAGTGAACGGTATTATCAAGTGTAGTGGTAATTGTACATATTACTAGGTTTCAAGTTTGATTTTTTTTTAGTATTTGATTTTTATTTTCTTTATTTTAGTTGTATTTGTTAAATTGAAAAAAAAACATGGCATCATGGAATTATGAGAGTTTGGATGTTGGTAATTCTACTTTTGATCCTCATTATGCATATTATGGAGGAAACCACCCAGGGCAAAATTATCAAAATATTCCCGAGAGCGAGTTATGTGCACCAACTCAATCTTATGTGTGGAATGTGTGTGATATGTGTGGTGGTCAAGATGGTCACTTTCAGGGTTGTGCTTATATTTCTTATCTTCCCCCAACCCCTTACTTTGATGATTCTTCTTTTTCCTTTGAAGTTAATAGAAATAAAGAACTCAGTGATGATGACTGGAAAAGGCTCGAGGATATGATGAAATGCATTCTGGAACAACTTGAGGAGTTACAACTGCGGATACAAAGGCAAGATGAAACTATTCGCAACTTGGAGGCTCAAACGAGTCAACTAGTTGAAGCTTTTAATGCTCAATATGCCAATATTATGGATAGTAGCCTGGAGCAGTGTACATTAGAGATGGAAATTGAGATGACAATGGAGTGGTTCCAAAGTAGAAACCCAACACTCTAACCAACTAGAATTTGAGGATGTCGATGTTGAAGAAGTAATACTAGAGTCAACCAGGGACGTTGAAGATTCAGATTTAATCGACTCTAGTGTGATTGATGTTGAGGATGTTGAAAGTCCTGAAGTTCATGTGTTTGAGCGCATTGGTCCTCACTCCAAACATTTTTCCACATTGTGCTTGGATGATGATATGGAAATAGAGTCATCTGAGCCAATTGAGGAGTCAAGGAATGAGGAACAAGATACTTACATTCTGGAATTTTTCTTGCCAGAAAGACAGGACTACATACCTCATCTAAAAGCCAAGAAGTGTAAAATAATACAATGGTTGCTTGGGCCAATTATATTTGTTCCGCCACCCTTGGAGCATAACCGAAAACTTGATGCCAAATTGGGGGCTCAATTCATAAGTTCGAAGTGGAGGCAGAAAGTGATTCACGTCGTGCCGCGACGTTAAATCAAGCGCTTGTTGGGAGGCAACCCAGCTTTACTGCTTTATTTTATTTTATTTTATTTTACTTGTGTTTTAGTGTATTTTTCTAGTGTCAATTTTTTATTTTTTTTAGGAGCATGGAACGCAAGCCACTGGAAGGATGCAATAGCAAATCAGATGGTTGGAACTAAATGTGAGGTACCCGCATGAAGGACCAGGCCTGGGAGAAGTCTGAGTACCCCATGAGATGCTAGTGCTTCGGCCTTTGGCCTACCAGGGAGTTTCTTTTTACCCTCTTGTATGCATAGGTGCGCATTGGGGACAATGCACAATTTTAAGTGTGGGGTGAGGAGATTGTCTGGTCACTTTCTATGCTATTTAAGTTATGTTAGATTAATGGAATAATTTATCTTTTTACAATAAAAAAATAAAAAATAAAAAAATAGAAGAAAAAAAATAGCATGATTTTTCCCGACGATGAATCTATTAGACAATTTTCTTGAGGGAAGTAATTCTAAAGAAAATACAAAAAAAAGATTTTTTTTTGTTTTAGGTAGTGTAGTAATTCCCCCTTGGTTTTTCTTTGGACCAAGGTTCTTTTCCAAGGGGTTTTAATTGTACCGGGTGTAGGTAGTTTTTAATTTTTAGGAGTAGTAACCACATGGTTGAGGTCTTAATTGCAGCAATATCTCCGAACTTTGTGATGCCTTGAGAATAGTCAGTACTTTGGTTGTGACGCTTAGGCTCAATTTTTTTTACTCCAGGATAAATACCGTAAATCAGGAATTCTTAAGATTTGCTTAACTGCTTTGACTGGAGTGTCGTGATAGATCCAATCCTGAGTGAGTTATGTGCCATGTGTGTGTGAGGTTTGTATGCTATTCTGTGCATTGCATTTGATGTCTAGAACTTGCCCCGTGTGTGTGCAAAGCGAAATAGAAGTTTTGTTCAGTCTTGGAAGTGATATAGGCATTTCTTTGTTGAGCCAGATATATATATTTTACCCACCTAATTGTTATGTATCGTAGTTAACCCCGTTGAACCTATAATCCTGTTTGTTTGGCAACTACATTACAAGCCATACCCCTTTGTTTGAATCGATTATATATTTGAACCTTGTCACCTCTCGTAAGCACTGGAAATGTGATTAAATATGGAAAAATTAAAATGTGGGGTGGTAGGTTGGTTTTTGATGGGAATAATTTAAATAAGGAGAAAGGTGCACTGTTTTGCAAAGTAAGAGTCACTTGAGAAAAACAAAAAAAAAATATAGAAAATAAATAGTTGTATTGTTGTGAAAGAAAAATATATGTGGTGACTCTTAATGTAATTGTGCTTAAAGAAGTATGGGGTAATAACATTGATGTGAAGGTGGAGTTTGGCTTAATATAAGTTTGAGGTTGAATGCGAAAGTATATGTATTAATGTGCTTAGGGAGGTGTAGTCACTCTTATATCCAAATGTATCCTACCCGTCCCGCAGCCTACATTACAACCAAATAAAGTTCTAATTGATCCTAGACTGAATGAGCTTGATTAGTAGAGTAGTACACTACGGGCAAGCCTATGGTGCATCTTTTGTGGCATATGAATATTATTTCTGAGAGTGAGTGGATTCTTTCTATCTTGAGTTCCTAAGTGTTCTTAAAGTTTATTGTGTGTGGAACTAACTCTTTGATTTGGTGCGGGCACATGATTCACGAAGGAAAGGTAATATTGTTGACCTCTAAGTTAGAGTAGTGAGTGGATTGTGAATAAAGCATGGTATATGTGAGTCGACTATTGAGGCGAGGATGTCACACCTCTGTGCTTAAACTGTTTTAAAAATTCTTGGTATAACGTGTTAAGGGATTTGCTTAATAAGTTATGTACATGAGTGTAGTTTGATTGCTCAAGGACGAGCAAATGTTTAAGTGTGGGGTATTGATGCGAGGCTAGAATTCATGATTTAACACATTATATGCCTCACATTTTATGTGCGTTAATGATAAAAATTCACTTTGTATGAGCATAATGGAGTCTATTTCATGTGTAGGTGAATTGGAGATGGAAGCCGAGCTAAAAGGATGCAAATACGTCAAAAAATATGCTCAAAAGTCGAAAAGGGAACACCCGGGCGTTAGCCGGGCGTTTGGCCCCTAAAGCCAGGTTGACCCTAGCGTTAGTGGGGCGTTTGACCCCTAACGCCAGGCCTGCCCTGGCTTTAAAGGGGCGTTTGAGCCCAAACGCCTGGGTCCCGAGGTCCGGTCAATTCCGAGTTTTGAAGAGTTTAAGTGTTTCACGGTTGGAATAGAAGTCTCCTACACATTTAGGGTTTATCCCAAACATATAAATAGACCCAAAACCCCAACTTGAAGAGAGGAAGCCATTGAAGAGAAGTCAAACATCGATTTGTATAGCTTTTATTCATTACTTTGTAATTTTATTATGCAAGTTATTTTGGTTTTGATTCTTATGAACATGTTTAGCTAATTTCTTTAATCTAGGGTTTTGGTGGAACCCATTGG